>JALIZH010032011.1:0-18599 GCA_030522465.1 Rhipicephalus appendiculatus
CAGTGCGTCTGGCGTTAAGTCTTCTCGCAGCGTCATCCGCACTGTTCGAGTGGTGGACTCGGCTTGCTCAAAACCACTCACCTTCAATTCTTCTTGTCGTACTTCTTTCACCTCACCGTAGTGATCAAAGGCCTTCTTCAGTGCTTCCCCAGTCACGTGAAACGGAATCCAGTGCACCTTTAATGTGATGTCTTGCTGTACCGGGTCAATGACGGCGCAAAAACGGCCTTTTATCTCCAAGCCTCCCGCATTCACCAGCCTTTCCTTAGCTTCAGGCGTTCGTAGCTTAATCAGCCACACATGTGTCATTTGGAACGGGCCTATACCGGTCACATCTTGCAGTACCCCGAGTCCTTGCAGTGAGTCACGGAAATCTTCGAGCCGGTACGGCCTTCCACCAATGTCACAGTGTAAAAACAAACACTCCTTCATAGTTTCGCCTGATGGCAAAGTCGGTAGTACATACCGATAACCTGGAGGGGCCCCAGAAGACTTGTTACCACGGCCAGACGCGGCCGCTGAAACCGCTCGTGAAGAGCCCGCCATCTTGCGTCCGAACGCGTCCGTGTCCGGAGGCAGACTACTGAGCTATCGAAGCAGTTGCAATGCTCTTTACAAACGCGCCTTATATCTCTCACACTCTGCTCATCTCTCACACTCTGCTTATATCTCTCACACTCTGCTCATGTTGGCTGGGTGGGGCGGGGCCGCCGTCTGTGACCGGTGAAGAGTAGTAATGCGGCATGACACTTATTAGCACCGATAGAGAGTGGTTCGTCGATGACGCAGTTTTTTTTTTCATTTATTTTACCCTCAATCGCAATAGCTTTACAGAGGGGAGTGGGGTACATAAAATAAACTATAAACAAGAGCAAACATAATAACATCAAAATAATAAAGATTACAATACATATGAATATTCTATGTTAGTCAATACACTGAATGCAAGTGTAAGTATAAGGCAAAAAGTACAAAAAAGAACATAAGGCAGAAAAGTTCAAAACATATATATATATATACAATATACACTTCACGCGTCATCCCGTAAGTAATTCTGTATGGTAGAAGAAAACATGTCATGATTTGAAATGAAAACTATGTCCGAGGGAAGTTGGTTCCAGTCGTTGGATGTGCGTGGAACGAAAGAATGATGGAAAATGTTAGTGCGGCAGCTAATGACGTGTACCTTATGTTGATGATCTAAACGAGCTGAGCGATAGGATGGAGTTGTAATGAACTGAGCTTTCAAAAGTGGATGATTGAATATCTTGTGAAAAAAGTATGAGACGAGATGCTTTGCGACGTGACTCAAGTGACTGCAGTGAAAGGGTGTGTTTCATTGACGTGACACTGCTAGTGCGATGGTAGTTAGATAGAATGAAGCGTGCTGCGTTATTCTGTACCATTTCAAGTGAGTGAGTTAAGTTCAGTTGAAAAGGGTCCCAAATGGAGCATGCGTATTCGAGTTTTGGACGAACTAGTGTTTTATACATTGTTAGTTTCACGGCTTGAGGGGCGCGGCTAAAGTTGCGTCGTAGGTACCCTAGCGTACGGTTGCTATTGTTAATAACGTAGTTAATGTGATGCTTCCAGCTCAAGTCAGATGTTATGTGAATCCCCAAGTATTTATACGAAGTTACAGAATCTAGAGCAGCGTGATTTAAGGTGTAGTTAGTAGGAGGTCCGGTAGTTCGTGAGATGCGTAAAACTTTACATTTGTTAGTGTTTAGGTCCATGCGCCAAGTTCTGCACCAGCTAGCAATATTATTAATGTCAGTTTGCAAAGAACTAGCGTCGGAGTTAGAAGAAATTTCCCGGTAAACAACGCAGTCGTCTGCGAAAAGGTGAATCGAAGAAGTTACAACATCAGCTAAATCGTTAATATAAATAAGGAATAGTAAAGGGCCCAACACAGAGCCCTGGGGCACGCCAGAAGTAACAGGAGAAGAGGGTGAGCTGTAGCTATTAGCAACAACGAATTGTGAGCGATTAATTAAGAAAAACTCAATCCAAGAAAGAATGCCGCCATCAATATTAAGGGCCCTAAGCTTGTATAGTAGTAGGTGATGATTAATCTTGTCAAAAGCCTTCGAAAAATCTAAAAAAATGCAGTCGACCAATGAACTCCGATCTAGAATGGCATGTAACGAATGGGTGAAACAAAGTCACTGCGTTTCACATGAGAATGACTTCCTAAATCCATGCTGTGACGTGCTAAAGAACGAGTTTGATTCTAGAAAGGTGACCAAGTTAGAGAAGATTATGTGCTCCAAAGGTTTACATGGTATAGAAGTAAGTGAAATAGGTCGGTAATTAGTGACATAATGCTTGTTTCCTGACTTGTGTAAAGGAACCACCTTCGCCTCTTTCCAAACGCGTGGCACCACACCTTCATTCAAAGACTGTTGAAATATTTTACACAAGAAAAGAGATGAGACATGTTTAGTTTCTTTAAGATATCTTGCGTTTATATTGTCAACACCGCAAGCAGAGGACACTCGGAGTGATTCAATTACTTTTACAATTCCATGGGCTTCAATCACTATAGCAGACATTGATGGATAATTGCGCTCTGGTAAAGAGACGGTAGCAGAAGTGGACGACACTGAAAAGTTCCGGACAAAATTTTCGTTCAGACATGCTGCACACTTCTCGGAAGACACGGGAAGGCCGTCGGAGCCAACAAGTACAATTTCACTGTCGTTGGTATTTGTAACAGTTTTCCAAAACTTCCTCGGGTTGCTAACAAGCATTGATGGCAGAGTATTAGATAGAAAGTTCGCTTTAGCATCCGAAACTGCTGACAAATAAACTCGCGCAGCGCTTTCGTAGGCACGCCAGCGTTCCTCCGTACCCTGGAGTTTCGCAGCACGAAACAAGCGTTTCTTTTTGTTGGAAAGTCGCTTTAAATATGTATTGAACCAGGGTGAGCAAGAGCTCACAGGTATAGACTTTAAGGGGAACAAAGGTGCGAGTAAGTTCGTAGATTTTGTTAACAAACAGATCCCAGTTTTCCTGCACGGTTCTATTATCAAAGTCGAGCAGGTAAACGTCATAAAATAGAGAGAGTTGGTTGTTGATTGCCTCAAAGTTAGCAGCATTGTAGTTGTAGATTACCTTGCGTTTCTTAGTAGCAGTTGGCATGCTGTTGTGTATGTAAAAATGTAACAAACAGTGATCGCTGAGACCAGGAAGTGAGTTTAACGAATGAATGTTCTCGGGCATTGTTGTAAGAATCAAGTCAAGAATGTGCGATGAAGAACTGGTGACGCGAGTTGGGTTATTCACCATCTGAGTAAAATTAAACAAGTTGCATGTATCAAGAAAGCATTGGCCATTTGAAGAAAATGGTACGACTTGTGGTAACGATGACGTCCACATTATGGTAGGATAGTTGAAGTAGCCGAAAATAGTTATCGAAGCAGATGGGTACCGCATTATAATTTCATTGATGTTATCGTGAAACTGCTGAACAAAGCCGATTTCTGTACCTGGGGGGCGGTAACAGACGCCAAAAACAAGCGTTTTATTATTCACAACCACCCCGCACCATATCACTTCCAATGTAGACGTCACGTTTATAAGAAAAGACTTAAAACGCTTTGAAATGGCAAGCAAAGTACCACCACCTTGTCTTCCATCCCTATCGCAGCGATAAATGTTCAACGACTTGGAAATAGTAAAAATTTCGTTCTCGCAAACATGAGCATTCAACCAAGTCTCGGTTAAAGCAATCACGTCGGCTTCACAGGAATCAATAATAGCATCAAAAGCGTCACGCTTTCCCATAATGCTACGAATGTTCGTGTATAGCACCGAAATAGGATGTGACACGACACTGCCGCTTCCCCTTGCTGATTGTTATGAGGTGGCATTAGATGTGCGCGCACGTGACAAAAGTACCGTATCAGGCAATGAACGTGCGTGAAAGTCATGGTTGTGATCGGAAGTCGAGTGCACTCCATTTTCGATGCGGAATCCACTACCATTAGTGCGAGAATGCGCAGCAGTTTCGCGAACATGCCCGTAGAAGCATCATAAAAATAGTTTGTGTGGTTAACAACAAGCTTGTCGTAACGAAGCTGAAAAGCGGGCCTGCCAGGCAATGATTTAGCAAAATTGTGCAGCATCTTGCGCGCTGTTCTTGTAGCCTGACAGTAGCCCTCCGATACAGAGACGTTATGGCTTCTCATCTTAGATCGACGTGCCAGCACAAGTTCTTTTGCTTTAAGGCTTGCAAATTTAACTATCACCGGGCGAGTTTTCTCGCGTATGTACGGACCACCTAAACGATGGGCCTTTTCTATTGCATTCGGGTCAAACTCGGCGCCTAGGCTACTAGAGAGCAAGTTAGTAACTGCCTCTTCGGTAGCTTGCCAGGCCTCATTTTCATCAGGCATACCAAAAAAACACTAAGTTGCACCTTCGAGCTCTGTCCTCGAGGTCGTTTAAACGGGACACCAACGCGTCATTTGTTTGAGTGATGCTGCCGATAGCTTCATTCGTGACCTGCAGTTCCTTCTCAACGTCAGCAACCGAGTTAGCCCTCAATTCAACCGTCGAAAGCCGCCTTTCAATTTCGGATAATTTGCTTGCCACAAGTTGCTGGTTGGCTTTCACTTCGTCGATCGCCTTTGCCAAGTTGGACTGCTCAGCGGCAGATGAATCGCAGCGGGCACTAATCTTCGAAAGCATTGCCATGACTTCTTTATGACGCGCATCATCAGAAGCTGTGCTGTGCTCGACATCATCTACTGGGCCAGGGGTCTTTTAGGAGGCCCTGGATTCGCTTCAACGTCACCGCAACACAATATTAGCGAGCAAAGGGCGTCAGTACACTCGCGAGACAAGACGTACAACACTTGTTGTAAAACAAGACAAGACGTACAACACTTAAAGAGGTACAACTTAAAGACGTACAAAGACAAGACGTACAACACTTTTCTGTACAACACAAAACAAGACGTACAACACTTAAAGCATGGTGTCCGAGATTGCGCGCCGGCGCGCAATCTTTGAGGCCATGGTTATAGCTTCTCGATAGCACTGAAAAACCCTGGCCGCGCTAGCATCGGGGAGTCGCCGACGCAGTTATGTTCCTTGACTTTCGCTTCGTGTTAGCGTGTAACAGCTCGTTGTCGGCATGGTTGTCGGAGTTGTGCAGCGTCCACGTGCACTAATGGTGTTTCGCCGCCGACTAGTTCGGGTGAGATTGCTCCGACTAATAAAAATTGGGGGACCCTTAATGTTCGCCTTTAAGAGTTTAACGCGATAGCGATATCCTGTCCCGAGTGCCTACTTCAACCACTTAGTGCATACTTGCTATGCACACTACGTGGTGCTCAGGGAATGCGCGCAGTAAGGTGTGTGCCGTTTGTAATGGGTGGCCGGCTCTTAACTACGTAATCGTTATGATAGTCGCATAGTCTGACGCCCGATGGCAATATACGCTTGTACCACGCAATATTCCTGGCATATTACATGTTATATTGCGACGCCTATACAAAGGACGCTTGCGTTTGCGAAGCATGAAGGTTATTTCGACTGCATTTCCAAGCAGAGGAAGTTATTTTCACTGTATTTGCAAGCAGAGGCGTGGCTGTGTGGTAGAACACCTGCTTGCCACGCCCGGGTTCGATCCTCACTCGGACCCGGAATTTTTTACTATTTATTTTATTTGCATCTTTCTCGATTTTTCGGTCACGGACAAGATGATGATTTTTCGCTCACAACCAACGCCGCCGACACCGACGCCGGCGCCGGAATTTCTGCGAAACGAGCTCTTTAACGCTATCGCGTTAAAACTGCTGCAGTAAGCACTGTAGCAAGGCAACGATGTTGACGGGCGAATGTCGTGCCTTGGTGGAGCGAGACAGCGCCCAGCGGGACGTGGAACGCCCGCACGCGTGCGGGGCTCCAGCTATGAACATCTGCCTCTTGCGTTGCTGAAGCGCACTATGGTAGTGTATGCATGAGCGCAGGCGTAGGTTACCCTATTACTCAGAAGCGCGCACCGTGCCCTTTCTCTCCTTAATAGACGACGCTTTGAAGGCGCCCATATCGACTACCAGTGGTTAGTGTGTGCTTGTTGTTATCTTTGTTCGGGATTCACGATACGCTGTGTCCAGGTATACGTTAAAAATTTCAGCTACCACAACGGTTAAATCATGATCATGGGCTGTAGTCGTCTCGATGGAGATGTGCCACTAGGCGTCAACGTGGTTGTGTCCACGTCAAACGATGCTATAGCTGCCAAGCACCTATACACATGCTACAAGCTCTCATATATCACTTAACAATAAGCACCACTTCTGTGAGTACACGTTTCACTTTCGTGTTATACCGATTCCTATGACGGAGGGATCAGTCCTGTGTTTTAACTTCTTTTAGGGAACTATCAAGAAAATTTCAGTCAATACGCGAGTCTCGAACACACTTGAACCAAAAGAATACGACTGAACTGACGCGCTCGTAATGAACGGCGTCTTCGAATCCTCCGAATCACTACCATCAGTGCCCGGGAAGCATGCATTATTCCATCCTGCACCAGTTTCACAAAGCACACCCCATAAATTTCAAAAGTAAATCAAGCTCGTGTTAGTAAACGAGTGTCACCTGAGCAACTTGAGTTTCTTCAGCCACGCCAACAAACTCAAGCCGATGGCTTTCAGCGACTACAGTAGGTACTCCTCGAAAGACACCATAAACAAACAGGAGCACACATTCGATTGCTTTCGTTGTCGTGTTGGCGGTGGTGCCGTGTAACCGTCGTCATCTCACCAACATGACGACAGTTATACGAATGCTCCCACGTTAGTGCATTGCACCTCTGTGTCTTAATAATCCCTGAACCGAGGCATCGTTGAGATGTCTGCATCCTTTGCAGCTGTTCGTTCGCTAGTACCCAATTTGACTTGACGGCGGCGGGGCAGACTTCGGGCGAAATGAAAAGAGGAACCTGGCGTAAATTGTTATCCAGACACAATCGTCTCATAGTTCTACGTTCAGTACGTTTAAGAGGAAGCAGCTGAGTTTACAATATCAGTGTGTCTGCCAAACAAGTGGGGATACGATTCCCCGTAAAAGATCGCACAGCAACAAAAGCGAGTGGGTGTATTTCATAAGATACCACATCGGCCCATCCCGCCTCGGAAGACAATGCAGAATGGGAGAATAGCTATTGCACAAAAGCGATTAATACAAATGCTTGTGCTGGGGCTACGTCATACCGAAGATTGCAGCAAGCAATTTGTGGACATTCGTTTGAACCTTCTCTTTCGGTCGTTCGATCAGACAAGAAGATTTCGTCCACCATATTCAGATACTTTTATTGCGATAGCAATTATATGGACAGTCTCGGCTGGTTTTCGCCGTCGCCGTCATGTCCCGTATATGTATCTATATATTTATAAAAGCCTCAAAGAAAAATAATTCAGAAAAATGTTTCCGACGCGCGGTTTCGAACCAGGGACCGCTAGCTCTGCAGCACGTGGCGCTAACCGCTTAGCCACGAAAGCGCACGTCCTTCAACGTTCAAACGGCGAGCTATTTATATACCGTAAAATGGGGGTTAGTTTGTGACTGCAGGGGTTACTTTGTGCCACGCGCACGGTTTTCTGTACTTTAAATCGTGCGCCACGAGCAGGCGCTGCCGAAAAGCTATAAGCCACTCAACAAGCTCGCCTGACATGCCGCGTCAACCAAGCGGCAGCCGGCTGAAGTTCCCACGCTCTGCAGCCCCTTAGACGCCGACAGGTTCAATGGAGTTTTAGCGCGCATTGTTGGAGCACCGTAAACTTTGTGCGCTCGACCCGTCCGCACGAGAAAAACAGCGAAAACAGGTATGTACTTGTGATTGTTATATGTAGGTGAAAATAAACTGTAATATAAATTTAATCAAGTCACGTATGGTGAAGTTTATAGAAAGGAAACTGAAATGTTGATACTTCGCGGCACGCCAACTGTCACAAAGTTACCCGCTGTGTTTTTAATTTAAATTATATGTTATTTTGTTGAAAGGAGGAAGATGCTGAACATCTCAGCGGGGAAAAGGGTATTGGTTGCCGATGTAGAAGAAGCGAGGAAGACAGGAAAACCGACAACCGGAAAGAAGGGCAGCTCTTCCTCCGGTATCAGAGCTAGTGGACCTAGGAAGAGGTCTTCTCTTGACGACAGTCCAGAAGAAAGCACTGACAGCGATTGTACATAACGCACATAAACTTTTGATGGGGCAACATTATGCGATCCATTTTTTTCCCAATCATATTCAGCCAAAAACAACGTTGTCACAAAGTTGTCGCCCCACACGACGGGGCAACCTTGTGACAGCTTTTAACCTGAATGTAGCCGTTTGTATTAAAAATACGGATTTGTAGAACATACCATCGTGTGAGGGAATGTTTCAGCAACGTTGTGCCACTATTCATTCGCCTTTATGTTGATAATTGTACAGCGAGAGAATGAAAAACGTACGAAATCTGTCACAAAGTAACCCCATTTTACAGTACAGCAAGTTTTCAGCGTGTTTTTCAGCATTACCAGCGAGATGGCCTAAAGGGCGCGCTCGGCGAGGGCTTGGCACGGCGCCCCACCGGCCCCATTCGTCGCAACGCCCGCGCTCATCCGCTCGCGCCCTTTGCCCTGTGGGAGGTAGACGCCCGTTCGCCCGTTCGCGCGCGCGCTTTTCTGACGGTAGGGGAGAATTGGGCGTTCGCCGGAACGATTGCGTTGTAGTTGCCGAGCGCAATAAGGTCACTTCGCTCGCGGCAGTCCCCCTGTTTGCGAAAACAACACACTTCTCAAACACGGCGAAGTAACAACTGTGACACTTGTTAGTTCGCGCTCGCCTGTACCTGTAAATTCGTTTCGTGCGTCGTTTTTGTTTGAGCAGTGCGTTAAGTGTTCGAGCTGTGGACGTTGTCAGTTCTCTCTCATCCTGTGCGTGTTGTTTTCGTGCGTCATGTGTGTGTGAGCAGTGCGCTATACGTTTACACCTGCTTGCCATTGGTCGCTTGACATTCCAATTTGTTGCTATCGCATTCATTGCTTCGCCTTGTGGCCGAAACTGTGACTTTTTTTAAGTATTACCTCATGTGTGAATGATGCAGTAGCCATATCCTTGTGTCTAATAACAACAACAATGTAATCGTGATTACTTGACGATCTCATGACCACACATTGTTTCGGGTATAAATCTTGGGGCAGACACGATACAAGGAAGGTACTGCCGCGTGTGCATCGTCTCTTGGTAGCCTTCTTCAATGCATGCGATATTTTCGACGGCGCATCCTACACTGATGTGGTTCTCTTAACTGCATCCCGGTTGAAGCTTAGACGAAGGTTCAAGGTAGCTACTTGAGCTTCATGATGTTTGCTAGGTTAAGATGTTTGCTAGGTTATGATGTTTGCTAGGTTAAATATTGTAATCTGCTTGCAGATTAGAATATTAATTTTTCTAGCTTCTTTTCAAGTCATCACTCGCAGAAGCTACTTCGGAGCTAGGCTTAGAAACTTACATACGACTGTACATGTGCAAGCTCTCTGGAACACTCAAATTGAATACAGCGCCGCGCAAAGCCAGTTTTCTTTTCTGAGTGCCTTATTGTCTCTATAATAGAACATGCTTGGACTGTAATAGATGGCGTTGCGCTGGTTCCGAACTTTAGCGGTAGAAATTTTTCGCAAGCTAACGTGGGGGCACATTATGTGTCAGACGTAATGAACCCGCGTACAGGGAAACTTGGCAGATATAACTGAGTGATCGCCAACACTCACTGACTAACCTCAGGCGTGATGAGCGACACAGACAGAAGGATCACCGCATCAGATTTTCTGACGACTGAGCACGTCTTTGATGCATGTAAGTAAACCAACTGTATATCTAGCCGTTCGAGACGGCAATGCATCCGCAGCTTCCAGGCATCTCCATTTTTCTCCGATATGCCACCAGCAGATATTACTGCCTTGAAAGACTGCATGTGACAGGTATCTTACTGCTCTAAGTAGATAAAGAGTATAGTTGTAGTGCGAGGATGAACGCTTGAGACGAAATTATATATTTTAGTTTTGCTGCGAAACAATGTACAGAGAACAGTGGCAATACGAACCCTTTGTTTTCTGCAGATATGGAAGAGTCTCCTGTGTCATGATGAAGGCGGAGCGTAGGTTTGTGTGCATCACGTCGTCAAACTGCTCCGGAGAGAATTTTCCCAGAGGAGCAGCTGTGACAATTCCGGCGTTGTTGATCTGTAAGTAAAAAAGCGAGCAACATGCTAACAGCACGCCTTTGATTATCACTATGGAGATATTGACCATCTATTAACGTACCAGACACTGGCTATATGGAACTTGAGTGTTTGTTCACGCCATGCAGTTTTTATCAACGTCATACAATTTGGTGTAGGATTGGGTCTCAGTATTGAAGGTGAACGTGTACAGATAAACGAAGATCATGTTTTCTTTTTCACCCTACTAAGCAGGTTGCAAATATGCTTAATTACTCGCTCAATGGAACCATCAACCACGTATTAAAATGGCGAGAACTTTTATGTTCACATCTCCTATCAGATGAGCAGGGCTGAGACGAAGAGCTGGGATAGATATTATTCCAATTTCTTCAACTCATTCCTACGCATCAAATAAGGCACTTGAATACGAAGGCTCAGATAGAAGCGCACTGCTGAAATTGCCGCAGCATATGCGTGTTGTGATATGCTGTTCTACGAGCGTCCTTTGCTAATAACGTGCAGTGTACGCACGTTATTTAAAAGGATTAAAGCTACTGCGTGTTATATTTATGTTTGGAACCAAGAATGATAACACCACGTTGCAATCTTTAATATTCCTGAAAATTTGTAACAGACTACTTCCTGCTCCTCACTATGCCTTGTGTTGTTCTTTATGTATATTGAGATCAAGACCTCCAGGGTACAAATTTGAAAAATCGCTGGCTAGGAATTCGAGCCAATTTGTCTGAGTTTTCGGTCTCCTATTTCGAGAGGTGACTATATAACACTCACCACAATATGAATCCTGCCGAAATGCTCGGCGGTTCTTTTTACGGCAGCTGCGATGTGGTCGGCACAACGGACGTCACACTGCGTGACCAGAACCTGCAATTACAGTTTTAATGCTGAGGCTGTCAACCAAATCAAAACAGAGATTTGTATAGTTATCTCACTCATGACAAGCGATTATCCTTGAAACCGCGTTTACAGATGGATATATGATTGCCTTTTCTTCCCGAGACACATATTACTATACGCAGCATCAGATCACCCTTCCCCCAGCATGACCTCGAATGTAGGTGTTCTCTTTATCATTACTAAAGAGATTGCCAAGTATTTTTTTTCCACGAGGAATAAGGTACATCACAGCAGACTTGGAAGAAGAGCGTTATACTGCTGGTTATGGCTGCACGCAGGAGGCGCGCTGGTGCATCAGCGCCAGTCGAATTGTGCGTGCACATCAACGCTCGTGATAAAAGATGGTATGTGTGCAGACACGGGCTCAATAGAAGAGATCAGCACACAGCAAACGTGTTTGTGGTGCCTCGATCTCTTCTCTTGTGTCCATGTCTGCACACATACCACCTTTTATGATGAAACCATAAAAAAAAAGCTGACACTTTCCGTCGTTTTAATGCACATCAACGCTGTCGTCTTCTGAGGTGGCAGAGATGTTTTGGGGCGTTCAGGAAGAAAATTCAGTGCGCGAACACCGTTTGCTGTCGGATATGTATGTGTGGACAATATTCACATATACACAAATGGTAACCACAGTGAACTCTAAATTGAACGAACGTCGGTTTTGCGAATATTTCAGAATTACGAAATTTAGAAAATCCCCGGCGGTTTTCCTATGCATTCTATGCAAACAGCTTTCAGTTAAACGAATTTATGAATAGTGAATGTTTCAGTTGAACGAACTTGATTGCGGACCCAGGCTCACTTTTCAGGTCAATTCAAGGAAGTTTCGCACTCTTAAGCAATGGGGTAGCCGATGCGTGCTGCCCCCAAAATCGCCCATACATCGGAGGCGGACGTCCATTTTGTGTACCCGCCACAGCAACCCCGGGAAAAGCCAATCGCATTTTCTTGAAAGCCCAATAAGAGACTGTTGCTGCTTAACGGATATGCATTTTTTAAAAGAAAACGAGTTCCCCTGTTTTGACAATGCCAATAATGTACCAGGTGACACCAATCAATAAGAGCGCAGAAGTTGAGGGGTCGAGTTGGGCCTGGATCGCAGATAAAGCGGGGGGCGAGGGTTCCTCCAGAGCCCCCGGTTGTTTCTTTTCCAATGCCGTACTCCAATGTCCTACGGTGGCTTACCACTAGAGTCTTTTAGCAAGTTACGGAAACACGGGAGAGGTCCGATGCAACCTTAAGCTTCCTCGATGGGGCGACTTTACTGTGCCGTTTGTGGTTAGAAGTAGCTTTCACGAAGGCGTACTCTTTTAGCATACGAATGGCAGATACCTCCAGATGGGACTCGTGTGATAGTGAAGGAACAATAGAACATCTACTGGGTTCCTGTGATCGTTTTGTGAACGAACGCAACGTCCTACGCGCTACGCTAAATAAGCTAGACGATAGACCTTTTTCCGAAGAGAAGATCCTCGGATTGTGGCTCTACACGTCGCAGGCCAGTAAAGCGACGCGAGCACTGCGACGTTTTTTTTTATTAAATCGACCGGATTAAGCGACCGCTTGTAGGCGTGCAATGGACAGGCACACAGGTACCCTGACGGTGCTCTCTTCCCTCTCCTCTCTTTCTTTCTTTTAATCCCTTCGTCCCTTCCCCCCAGTGCAAGGTAGCAAACCGGACGCGCGTCTGGTTGACCTCCCTGTCTTTCATTCCTTCTCTTCCCCCTCCTACGGAAACACGGTACTCAAATATGGTGTGGTATGACGGTACCGCTCCTGCTTTCCCGTTCTTCGTCTGCAAAAGCCTACGCATTGCCTACACTGGAAAAGCCTACGCATTGTTTACGAAGAAGCTGTCGTTTGGGCATTGCATTTTCAGTGGAACTTGGAAGGGCTTAAGCGCAACGAGCGGGAAAGCAGGAGTGGTGCCGTCATACCTTACCATATTTGGGTACCGTACGTGTTTCGGTTACTCGCTAAAAGACTTGTTAAAAGAATTGGTAAGGAATTGTAAATTGCTAAAAGAATTGTCGGCAGTCAGCTATATTCTGCTCAGTTTGTAGGGGTCCACTGACCGCGTATTCCTTAATTGTATCAGTCTTGTTTAGCGCATAAATGGACTGTTTAGTATGCAAGCGTCCCTTTGACATCGTGAATTTTTACTCCTTTGTGAAGTTGTGAGACACGAGGTTGAGCTCAATACATACCAAAAATCTCAGGCAAATGGAGCTTCACTACTAGCGGGAAATATGCTCTCATGATCAGTTTGTTCTCTTACGCTCTAGGCAATCGTGCACAAGCAGTTGATGAACGACGTCATTGGGTAAGAAACTTGAGGTCAATAAGTGTACGGCCCCTACACATCTATTGGATAATCGCTTAGCGTTTTCGCTCTGTTGCGTTTTGCGCTGAGCGCGCTTGACTGTTTTGTGCAACCAGTTCTGCGACCACGTTATCGAAGGTGGAACGCATCACTGGCCACACGGCGTGCAGAGTAACGCGAAGGTGAGAACTGACGGAGAAAAAAACAGCAGGGCATGCATTACTAGCCAGCATTGGAGATGTGATAGCCAGAACCTCGTTTGCGTAATTACGAACGATCTCGCGACCGACGGTCTTCTATGGCACGTGAAAGCTGTCGGCTCAATGAATGGACGAAGTGACTCCACTTAACGAAATAATTGTGACGCAAGTGAGACCAAGGAAGTTAGGATAGGGGCGCAAGACTTTCAACTAGTTTATTTTTCGTACAACACCAAAATATGTGTACTTCCAGAGACGCGCACAAAGAGAGGGCGAAGAACGTGCCAACCATCGCACGGCACGATAAAAGAAAAAAAAGGAGAAACAACTATCGCACACCGTTATCTAAAAATGACCATTGACTCTTGTACAAAGCGACTGAAGGGACAGGGACTCCTCCATGCCAGTTCTTCTATATGTGATATGCCTCAAGTACTTCACGTGCTAAAGTTTCTTCCCGTCACACGTATTTCTCCAAACAGTGATGCACAGCCGCAATAAGCACATTGGTACAGCAAGTGAGAACCACATTATTCTTAATCGATAATATATGACCCGTAAGGCGCCCTGTCCCGCCTTCGCAAATTTTTTTCTTCATTGGCCTAAGTTTCGTAACAAATATTTCGCTAAGCTATGTACCAAATCGGCCAACGTTAACGTGCTAAAACATACGACTTTGCTGTTTCACGGTGGCAGCGATTGGGTGGTGGCTAGGCCTCAATATGCCAGGGTAACCCTTTTCATTGTGCTTGAATTCCGTTCATTGCAGACGATACGAAGGAGAAACAATTATAGCACACCGTTATCTAAAAATGACCATTGACTCTTGTACAAAGCGATTGAAGGGACAGGGACGCCTCCATGCCAGTTCTTCTATATGTGATATGCCTCAAGTACTTCACGTGCTAAAGTTTCTTCCCGTCACACACTGAGTTACTTGATCGGGACTCCATGTCACTTGATGTTGTTAGATAAGGAAATCTATATCGATAGACTAAATAATTTTGGCGCAACAAAAGGTGGTAGACGGCGTTCATGAAAACAGGCATGCTCTCGTTAAGTTCGTCTTTCGCTACGCCGCAATAGCCCAGCCACATGCGCTATTTGGCTGTATAGATGCGTGTGCTTCCAGTGGGCCTTTTACGAGCGGTCGCGTACATTGCTCCGTATGTCGAATGGGGAAGCTATGCGTTCAAAATCCCGCAACGCTTAATTATTCGTTATGTTGAAGAAGTACGGTGGCGATGTGACTTGTCTTGTGGCTGGTGATTATGGAGTATGCTTGATTTCACAGCGAAAACTGTTATGAGATCACAACAACGGCCGATTCTGGCGCCGTAGTTTTCCGCCACCGCCGATGTCCGTAACCCCTGTCGCGCGAAATAGGAAATAACTAACTAAATAAAAAAATACCAAGAACAGAATGGCATTTTAACCCGAATCCTCTGCGTGACAGGCCAGAACTCTACGACACACACTGAGCTACGCCATTGCTTGATACATCGTTGCAAACTGACCCTATGCAGGTTTCATGTTGGGCAAGGAATCCCGTTAACATGTGTAATGAAGCGCTTTAGAGCAGTAAAGTAACAAGCAGGCGTCACGCAATCGAAATTGCGTGACGAGTGCATCCTTGAATGCTCGAACACATTAGAAAAGCATTAGGCATAATTCTTCATCGTCGTCAGCCACAGTATCAACAAAGTGCGCATAATACCTTACAAGTGTGTAGCGGGTACCGAGCATTTCCGAAGAATGACGAATAATGGCACAGTGGACGCTTCCCCACTACACAAAAAATGATGATTTATGGCGCAGTGGGTACCATGCAAGTGAAGCTTGTATTAGTTGCCCCAAGAGTGTTTAAAAAAATCACGCCATATCCACCAAGTGAATGATGATGAGTGGGCGAAGCTCGATCGTTTTCATCCATGGCAGAAAGAGAATGTGTGGTCTGGATCACGCTTATACTTCATGGTCATCAGCGTCATCGTCATCGTTATCACGTGTAGTGGGTACAATCTACTATACTGGAACGCGCTTATGCTTCATCGTTATCATGTGTAGTGGGTACATTCCACTATACTGCGTCATCGTCATCTTTATCACGTGTAGTGGGTACATTCCACTAAACTGGAAAGCGCTTATACTTGATCGTTATCACGTGTAGTGGGTACATTCCACTATACTGCGTCATCGTCATCTTTATCACGTGTAGTGGGTACATTCCACTACACGTGGCTACCTACCTACCTACCTACCTACCTACCTACCTACCTACCCACCTACCTACCTACCTACCTACCTACCTACCTACCCACCTACCTACCTACCTACCTACCTACCTACCTACCTACTACTACTACGACTACTACTACTACTATTACTACTACTACTACTACCTACCTACCTACCTACCTACCTACCAGTGGCGTAGCCAGGGGGGTGGCACACCGGGCACGTGCCCCCCCCGAAATTTTTTTTTCGCCATGGCATACATAGGGAAAAATGACCATTTCAAGGAGGTGCACCCCCCGAAATCAAGGTGGTGCCCCCCCGAAAAAAATTTCTGGCTACGCCCCTGCTACCTACCTACCTACCTACCTACCTACCTACTACTACTACGACTACTACTACTACTACTACTACTACTACTACTACTACGACTACAGAGGAGGGACAGACCCACACCCTAAGGAGCTTCATCCCCTAAAAGGTTCTAGAAAGGCCGCTATTCCAGCTTTCGCTGTGACTGTGCTGCGCGTTCCGCGCACGCCTGGTGTTTTTTAGAGCGCCAAGCTGGTGGGCCCTAGAAAAGAAATTTGATGTCCACCCATTCCATTGTTGCCTCATATTGAAATATGGTAACTACCCTTGAATGCTTGTCAGCATGTCGGTTTTTCACCTCGCTTACGCCTACTTTTGCACCGCTTGCTGTGTTGAATTACGACACAGCACAAGTTATCTATCACCAGCTCTACATCGCGGATGCCTGAAGGCGCGAAACAACTAATTGTCTAACGCTTTGATAAATTATAGGTGCCAGGCAGACACCTTTATTATTATGACGGCGCGAGTATGGACACGCTGGCCAGAATTCCCCATCGACGTAGGCGCCGATATGCTATTTCTGATATATATATATATATATATATATATATATATATATATATATATATATATATATATATATATATATATATATATATATATATATATATATATATATATATATATATATATATAACTTCCGAAAACCGCTAAAGCACACTCCGCGGCGGCGTGGTGCCTTTAACCACTCGGCTACAATATACTAAACTTACAGTATACTAAAGCTACAGCAGACTAAAGGCGCAATATTTATACACAGAATTTATCGCTAATGGCACGAATATCTCTGAGGTGCTTCAGCATGGCCGAGGCTTGCTCACCATCACCCGCTATATGGTGCAAAGGGCCGAAGGGTGTGTTCCACGCACCGGCCTTCCCGTCGTTAGCCAAAGTGTGGCTTCCCGTCTTCGGCTTTGTACTTTCACCGTGAGGAAGTGGTCGCCTGCACTCGCGCGCTTCTCTTTGATCGCACTGTTTGTGTTTAAGCCATACACCGCACGAAGGCAACTTCGCTCCCTGCAGCGGCCGCGTTTGCTGATGGAGTGAGGCGCCAGCGTTTCTTCGTATGACGTTACCGTTTGTTGCTATCGCATTCATTTTGTTCGGCCTTTCGGAGAAACAGTGCCTTATTCTTCCAGTGTGGATCTAATTTGTTCAAAACTTCATATTTATCTCCGCGACTGTGTATTCAGTGAGGCCTACAGGTAACATGTTTTCTGCTATAAATGGCTTTCTTGGCTTGGAATGAATGAAGGAAAATAATTTGAAGGGCTTGAGTAGTCTGCTTGCTTGGGCAGGTTAGTGCATAGTCGATAAAAATAAAGCCGCGCTTAAGCGTGTGTGTCTTCATCTCGTCCCGTCTTAAGCGCTGTTTGATTCTTCATCGATTGGAGGGCTTGTTTTTGGCACAGTTCTTATGAAAACAAAGAAAAAATGAAGCCCGGGAAGGTATAGGTGGCCGTTCATTGTACTGTTTTAACTGTATTCTAGTAATTGCGAAGATTTGAAATAAGTGGACTTGCCGCCGGCAGGGACCGAACCTGCAATGCTCAGATTACTCTCCCGATGCCCTTGCCAATGGAGCTACAGTGGCGGTTAGTCCACATTATCGGGCATTTGCGTGCGTGGAACCTGGGAGTGTAAGTGCCAGCAAGCGCGTGAACGTGTCGGTGTCTTCTAATTTCGACGCGTTCACCCGCTTTCGAAGGCCAAGGATGTCGTCGATGTAGCCAGTGAAAATCACACTAAGCTATTGGGATTGAGTGCGCATGCCTTGTTCTGCACGGAATTTTCGTACCGCGGGCCAGTGGAAACTTGGGTGAAGCTGATCTTGAAGTCCGCCTACATAGGAAGGTCAGCTTCGTGGTTCATGAACCACTATTTAGCCACATGCGACAGATGCAATGTGTAATGGCTCAACTTGCAGTCCGTGTGGGCACTAATTCGTTCATATGTGTAGTGATCCAATCTCCTACGTCTTTGGCAGTAGAGCAGCATCCGGCCAAGGGCAAGAACCACGAGCTCATGCCCATTTCGTGGCTGCTTGCGCCATCGGCAGCGGCATCAGCTGAGCGCATCGCCTAGCAATGCCGCTGAGGCCACTTTCCTTGCCTACAATGTATTGTTTTTCAGCGACTATCTTTTTTGATAATCAGCGCAATATAAGTTCCTCACCTCCACCATATTTTTTATGCCGACGACATCACTCTCTGGTGTACGTCTGGATCTCCCGGCGAAGTGCAAGACACTTTACAACGTGGCCTAGACCTCATTGCTTCCTTTCTTACTACTGCTGGCCTGTCTCCTGCTCCGGAGAAA
>JALIZH010032015.1:0-14675 GCA_030522465.1 Rhipicephalus appendiculatus
ACGCGGCTGGTGGTTCCTTAGCTTTCGCGAATAGACGGGCCGCGTTTATGAACTCGCACGGAGTAACGCCCCATGGCGCGCCTGGCGGCAAGCACATCGGATCGGTTCACGAGTTTAGGCCTCTCGCGCGTAATTTCGAGCTCATCAGGTGCACCCCTCGCACCACCAACCCGTTGCCAACACCATCGACAGCACCACGGGCCACGGCTTCGGGTCTCACTCGGGAGCCGCGTTCGTATAAGTCATTGCTCGCAAAAAAAAAATAAAAAATAAAGAAGGATAAGCACAGAAAAAAAGGCAGCAAGGAAGCCAGCGAGCGTGGGTCACGTCGCGAACTTCAGCCTCTGCTGTATTAGAGGTCTCTATCTCAGCTGATGCCAGAGAGAAAGAAAGAGAGAGAGAGGGAGTTATAAAAATGTAAGAAAAAAGGAAAGCTTCCCCGATAGCGGGGATGGCTGCGCGAGTCAGCATGCAAATCAACGGCTGCGCGCACGGTCCCCTAAGAACAGCTCGTTAGGAGCTCAGACCTCGGAGAAGGCGTGCACAGGAAAAGACTCCTCCGGGGCGATCCATGAGAGCCGACTCCTCTCCCTCTGTCCTCACCGCGTATTCTCTCCCCTACTCTGTGGTTGCCCCTTCCCCTCACTGGCTAGCCAGCCGTATTCTATTCTGGTTAACCGCAGTGGCCCTGCCCCTAGTTTGTTCTCCCGACATTCTGCCGACGAGCGGGAGCGAAAAGAAAAAAGAGAGAGGAGGAAATGATTTCTTGTAAGCCCTTAAAGCAACACCGGTGCAAAGTAGATCCTACTCCCCTCTGCTCACCGTGTGTAAGAACAGCGGAGCGACGCGGTCTTTTGATGTGTGGAGCCGAGAAAGCACGGCGGGTTTTTCAAAACAAGAAAGAAATGAAAACTTTGCCCGTGCAGCTCGACCTAGGGCTGAAGCTGCAGGACTCAGGAGCCCAACGTCGACGTATGTATCCCATGCTCTGCGGCGATTATGCAGTTAAACCGCTTACCCCCAATTACGACCGAAGCGCAAAGGCTGACAGAGTGTCTTCTTAATTCTTTGTTCTCTCTCGTTACAGTGTGTTCTCGCTAATACAATCAGAAAAAGACAGAGAAAAACGTTGACGTTGTTTTAGTTTTGTATGACAACGTTTCTATTTTAAAGGATAGCTTAAAAAGCGCTTTCATTCCGCCTGCTTTACGTCAGCGTCACTGTGGATATGAAATTTCTGCGGGGAGTTCTTATTGGCCGTTTCATAATGCAGGAATGTGGAAGTAATTCGGCTCATCTTTCTATAATCGTGTTTTGACGAAAAATGAACGCTATGGGCGGAATTCTGCTGAAAGCCACGGTCTGACATCAAAGCGGCTTTTATCCCCTATGACCGGCTTTTCCAGACTACAGAGAGCTATACCGCGCGTTCACCATGTCTGTAAAACCACCTCTTTGTAATGCCGCGTTCCCTGTTTCCTTTTTATTTTTATGTTTTCATGTTGCTTGTCCTGCATGTATGTAAAAAGAGTGGATACACACTGATAAGCAGGGTGAACTTTGCTGAACAATCTCTCTCCCGTATGTGTCTAAGAAAAAAAATAAAAATATCTGCTTTTTGTTGTTATTTGTCTAGCCAATCAATATTGAATGAAATTTCAAGCAAGCATAAGCTTACTTAAATTTTCAAGAGTTCATAGTTGCACAACATCAAGGAAAGATGCACAAAATCCCAAAGAACTTGTCCCTTTACGTTAAACACATAAGCCTTTAGGATTACCGTTTCAGCGCTTCGATCGAGCTCCCATCATATTCATGAAGGTAGAAAAAATAAGTTAGAAAAAAAAGGAATGCGGCACATTCTTTCTATTTCTTCGTGCTCACTCGATAACTCTCACTCGACTTGCAGTAATCACTCAACAGTGCAGATGCCAGAAATGCATTGCCACTATAAGGGCTGCGAGCTGACGCCCTTATATTTATTCTAATGGCAAATACAACCTAATCGTTGTATTTATTATTAGAATTTAGTCTCCCTACTCTTTCTCATCTTTATATCCTCCCTCCCAAGTCCGCTAGTGTACGGTAGCCAACCGGAAGTGTTTCCGTTTAACCTCCCTGCATTCTCCCTTTCTGTTTCCGTCCTAGTCTCCCTAATTTAGGCACTGCAGATTGTCTGTAGTCGAGAAAGTACGAGATTTATACGTACTCACTTTCAATTCGCTCGCACAACTGAGCTCGTTCTCGTCCTGTTAGGCATTAATTTTTTCATTTCAGTGTGATGTTCGTTCTGCAATATCGCACACAATAAATACATGAAATCATCTATTCATAAGAATGCAGGTGAGTGTGCCATCTGAGTAGAGTGTTAGTTCTACTCCTTCCAGCTAAACACCCAGAAGGCGCCTGGTTCCGTGAATGTGACCTTCAGGGTCAGCCAAAGTCAACGCCGGCCAAAGAGCTTTACGGAAACAGTAGTGCGGCACATGTAAAGTGGCGTCCGGCGTACTAAATGCATGCTCTTTCACAAAATACTTTCATCAACCGATCACATTTGCCTCATACTGTATTCTCCATGACAGTGTGCATTACTACAATGCGTTTTTTTTCTTACATGGCGGAGGGAACAGACTCAGTCATGGTGGGAGCCTGTCGGAGCAGATTCGCGGGGGGAGGCGTGGCAGGACCGAGGGGACGTAAAACTACGCAACATTCATTTAATACATGGTTGCGGGAGAGTGCGCTTTCCCGCAACGAGCTACGCTCCAATGAGCTACGAGTGCACGTGAACGCTTATTGGTGACATTACAAGATGAAACGACCAGTGTAATGTGGTGATAGCACCGAAGCGGCCGCTCTAAAGATAAAGCAAGACCTTGCGACCGAGCTTCAGTCGGACACCACTTGCGGTGAATTCCAATGGCAGGTTCGGACTGCCGGACGAACTCTACGCCGGGCACTCCACTCCGGCAGAGGGCAGCCAAAAGATATCTGCCAGTGGAACGCAGGCGCTCCTGCCAGAGCAGGGGGGCACTAGCGCAAGTTAACGCTGTGATGCATCACTCATTATTGCCTCCGAGCCGCCGATCGCCTTCGCGGGTGCGCGCGTATAGGAACGGGTACTCTGGGGCAGCGTGTTGCTTCGATTATGTAGTCCGCCACGTCCTGGGCGCGCGTGGGTCGCATACGCCTTCCGGCCGAATCCGTCGCTTTACGCGGAGTAGAGAGAGATACTCTGTGGAGCGGATATGGAGGAGGATGTGCTCCGGATCTGCCCACGTAACATACAGGGTTCACTCTCAATCTGCCATTTGAACAGTCTTGCTCTGCATGGAAAAGAAAAAAAACTGATATCGAAGGTGCCCCGAATCTGCCATTGGAATTCACCATTAAAAATGACCTCAAGCGCTGCAGCCGTTGCCTCCGCGACTACACGAATCGTCCCGCTCTCGTAGTGGATGATGTTCCCGGACAATGCCGTCAGTGATCATGCGGCTTTCGGCGTCGATAAAGACCGCGCACTCCGCGATGCAGGTATGTGTATCCGCTGACTTCCGATGTTGTACCCGACCACCGTCGCTCACTCAGGATGATCAATTTCTTGCGCACTAATATACACGGGACAAGAAAGTCGCATTCCACCTTCGCTTGAATACTGAATGGATTCAAAAGCTTCCGCTGCATGAAATTCATCAGGCAATGTGTTTTGGTATAGGAAAGCCACTTAATGACTGATGTGTCTTAGGGCGCATTTCAATGTGTAACGTAGCCCATTGCGCATTCAGGAAAGCAGAAATGACGCCGATAAAATGAATTCCTTCTTATATTGAAACACGTTGCCATGACAGAAATTAAAGTTTAAAAAGTTGTAGAAATTTACACTAGCCGCGTAAAACTTAAACAGCGACGCTGGTTGATCTTAGAGGCCTAACGTGACCTTCTTGACTGATGCTAGGTCTTCCCTTGGCGTAGATAGAGTAGAGTCGAACCACACACAGCCTTCACAGACCTTGCAAGAATGTGAAAACTCCAGTGCCAGAAACTCACTTGCAAGCCTGACTGTGGCACCCCCTGTAGAAGCGCAGGCCTTCCGTAGCTCGTACTCGTCTCGCGCCACATCGGTAAAAAACCGCGCGGCGGCTGTGCGGACTGTCTCCGTCGGTGGGCATGGCTTGGTGTCGGCTGCTCCTAGGCGCATGCGCGGCTAGGCGAGGTTAAACACAGGTAGTGCGTATTTGTGGCTTGGTTGTTGTGAGGCAACAGCGCAGATAGTTTTTTGTAGATGGACGGACGTTTTAACGCGATAGCGTTAAAGAGCTCGTTTCGCAGAATTCCGGCGTCGGCGTCGGCGTCGGCGTCGTTGGTTGTGGGCGAAAAATCATCATCTTGTCCGTGAGCGAAAAATCGAGAAAGATGCAAATAAAATAAATAATAAAAATTTTCTGGGTCCGAGTGAGGATCGAACCCGGGTTGTCTGCGTGGCAAGCAGGTGTTCTACCACACAGCCATGCCTCTGCTTAGAAATACTGTGAAAATAACTTCCTCTGCTTGGAAATGCAGTGAAAATAACTTCCATGCTTCGCAAACGCAAGCGTCCTTTATATAGGCGTCGCAATATAACATGTAATATCCCAGGAATATTGCGTGGTACAAGCGTACATTGCCATCGGGCGTCAGAATATGTGACTATCATAACGATTCCATAGTTTAAAGCCAGCCACCCATTACAAACGGCACACACCTTATTGCGCGTATTCCCTTAACACCACGTAGTGGGTGCATAGCAAGTTCGAAAACATTTCCCACATTTGCCGCGCATAATTTCGCCTGGTTTAAAGCATACTACCCATTACATAGTATGCACTAAGTGATTAAAGTACGCACTAGGGACGGGATATCGCTATCGCGTTCAACTCTTAAAGGCGAAGCTTAAGGGTCCCCCCAATTTTTACCTCGGGCTTTGAGAACTTCGCTATTGATTAATCCCGGTTAGCGAAAAAGGTTACGCGTAGATTAAGGAATATCAAAATATTGGGAACAATGGAACGGCGGTGTGGAGTCTAGAGAAGGAAGTCGCGCAGAAACACGAATTGGTCACAAGAGCAGACGCACACAACATGGAAATTACATCCACAGAACAAATCAGAAGGGAAGTAACTGGTGGAAGGGAAGTAACTCAATGTCCCACATTCGCGCTACTTTCTGTTGTGTTTTATCGACTCCTTGCTTGTTAAGGCAGTTGAGATAAGCATCGTCTGCAGCCAGTTCCGTCACGATGCTTCCCCTTCAGATGTGACGAGGGAGTAGCTCTGGTGGGAGCAGCAATCGCGTGCTTGGCGAGGTGTTGGCGCCCTCTCTTGCGCGACAAGGATGTCAGCCGACTATTTAGGGACCGTTTTTAGTGATTTCAAATGCGATTACTACGAAGGTTCTCAAATGGTTCTCTGCGCACGTGGCAGAAATTGGCAACGAACGATGACCCGACCTATCGCCCAAACACAACGAGCGCGCCCACCTCGTCGCGAGACAGCCAACCCGCCGCGACGAGGACGAGAGGGCTGCCGATGTGGAAGACCTCGACGATGGCGAGGCACGCAGGGACGGGTCATCGTCCAGTAGGCCTCCACAATGAAAAGACAATATGCCTGCTGTTGTGCCTGCCTCGTATGCCTACCTCGTACAGTATGTCTCCACAACGACAGGCTCCGATGTCATACAAGACTGCAAGCACATCATGGTCACGTACCACGAAATCCTCAGCCATTAAAGAAAAACAAGACAACTTTACCCACCACCTCACAAACAGCTTGGCAGGTTTCAGGTGGTATCTGACCTGAGGCGTCTGCAAACTCATACATTCGAAAATCCCCGGCACCTGCATAGACTGTGTCCCTCGCTCCACCCGTCGCCCGGCTCTCCGTGGTGCGGGCACGAGACCGCCGACGTGGCGCACATACTTTGGAACTGCGAACGCAGTTTTCGCCGTAACTACCGCAACGAGAAACCCTGTACCCCAGGGACGACTGGCTCAGTGGTGGCAAGCCGCCCTTCTCAGTCCATATCCGGTGGACCAACTCTGGGCTGTCCAGCGAGCCTGGACCATCACTGAGGACCTCACTCGATGTTCCCCGGACGACGAGCCCTGGAGGCCTAGTCAGACACACGTTGTTGAAGTCAGACACACGTTGGGGGAATCAACAAGTGACGTTTTCCGAGAAATGTGAAGCTTCTTATTTGCCAACTCTGTATTTATGTCAGTCTTAAGTTACTGCTACCTAGTGCGGAGTACTACTACTGTCCTGTAACATGAGTAAATTACACATAATAAAAAAAAAAGCCGTTCGAGCCATTGCGGATGCTTCATACGAAAGCCATTCAGAACCACGCTTCCGTGAGTTGCATTTGGTTTCACTTCCAAACTTGTATGAACGTATCCTCATTAAACGCTATGAATCAGAGCTCAGAAAAAATACCAGTCCCTTAAAAGCATCGCCTACTTGTCACTTAACGTAAATACACGTGACACCAGATTTCGCGAAATGTGGGAGGTTCCGCGTTGCAGAACTACTTATGGGGAACAAAGATTGTGCATACAGTTACGAGGTCTCCTAAATAGATAAGTTTTGTAGCGTGCGCATCATATCGGCTTCAGTTCTCATGCTTCATTTTCGCTTTTTTTTTCTTCCGTTTTTTTTTTCTCGCTCTTTTTCTTTTTTTCCCCCAGGTATTGTTTTAGGTGCAGAATTCTTGCACGTAAAGCTTAGCTTGTATCATTTCTTTAGGTTATTGACTTCATTCAAGACTGCCTGTATGATGACTACACTTTCATATTTGTCAAAACGTTGTATTATGTTAATTGGGAATATTTAATTTCATTTTGTACATTGTTATTTTTTTGTTTTACTTGCACTGCTGTACTGCATTATGCTATTTGCTACGTCTTTTCATTGTACTGCTGTCTGTCAAATGCTATGGTCAGTGGACGCTTTCAAGCCCATTTTAGAGGTGTTTTTTGTCCACTGCCCACAACATCACTGTACGTTGTAACTTGATGTTGAAAATAAACTGAAACTGAAACTGAGAAACTGAGAAACGTTAATCATGCACTCGCAAGCGTTCATTCAACCGAATGGGGACTACACTGGAGACAATGGTAAGAGTAAATATGTCCTTTCGTTCATAGCTGCACATATTTTCGCTGTGTAAAATACTTAATGTGATTTTTTTAAACTCTTCTTTCTATTTGAGTGACATGTTTTCTTATAATTAGAAATATTTTCAAACACGGGGAAAACTTATTACATTTCCGCTACTTTTGGGCTTCTTCGCGAAAGTCGCGCTGCTTTTTTCGGCTTCTTTTGGGACGATTATTCGCTTCTTAGTTCGGTACCATCTGGCAACTCTGCTCCCAGAACACATGCGCCCATTTCTCCGGCGTGGCCTGTAATAACCCTGAGGGGGTGAGAGAATGAGTACACAGAGAGATAGAGATGGAGAGAAATTACTGGCGAAAAATTTCCTGGTGAGAGCAAGCATATCTCTGTATAGTATAGTTGAGCGAGGGTTGAGAGGCAGATTAGAGAGTAAAAGCCTAACGAAGTTAGATGTACCCACTAGCTCTGCTGGGACCCAGGCTTGCGTGACATGGTACAAGGTGCGCTAAATTTTTGCACTGCTCATGTTGACGCCGATGCCACTGACGGTAAGTTTTGGCGTTTAATGAAAGATCTAAGGTTTTCGCCCTTATGAGATAATCATTCGAAATATATTTCACTTTTGTAATACACCCTAGGCAGCCACTATGAGCCGACATTATTTGTTTTACATTTTGTGCGGATTTTGTTATTCAAATGGACAGCAACAAGCAGTCCCACTTAATAGGAGAGCGTACGCATAGAAACCGGCTTCCTTTCCATAAAACGAAAAGAGAAAAGAAAGCCGTCTTAGCATATCCGTTCACACAATCAACACGAGAAAAAAAAATCTTCTTTACTATCTCTTCTTGTACAACGTGCCCTAGTTATACCGGCTTTGTGGAGATAAGTTCGCCTGTCATGGGCGCGATAAATTAGATTAGAGCTTTACCACGGACGACATCTGTCTGTATGCCAGGTTTTTTATGTTATTTTCTGTTAGCCTTTCTCAGCGCCGACCATATACGAGCGAAACGCACATACAATAGAGACGCGAACGCAAACGGTCGCAGCGAAAGCGAACAAATTCTAGGCCACTAAACAGAATGACATAAGTATAGCGTTTGGAATGACAGCTCTTGGAATATTAACGCGATAGCGTTAAAGAGCTCATTTCGCAGAAATTCCGGCATCGGTGTCGGCGTCGGTGGTTGTGAGCGAGAGACCATCATCTTGTCCATGACCGAAAAATTGAGAAAGATGCAAGTAAAATAAATAATAAATATTTCTGGGTCCGAGAGAGGACCGAACCTAGGTCGCCTGCGCGGAAAGCAGGTGTTCTACCACACAGCCACGACTATGCTTGGAATTGCATTGAAAAGAACTTCATCTGCTTGTAAATGCAGCGAAAATAACTCTTGCTTAACAAACACCCGCGTCCTGTATACATACGTCACAATACAACATGTAATATCGCCTTAATATTGCGTGGTACAAGCGTAAATTGTCATCGGACGTCACAACACGTGAATAGCATGACGACTTCGTGGTTTAAAGCCAGCCACCCATTACAAATGGTACACGCGTTACTACGCGTATTCTCTGAACACCATGTATATATCATAATCATCACCCAGCCCCTGGAGTAGCATGTCAGGCGAAAAGCCAGACAAACACATCTCCAGTTATTCATTAAAATATTTCCCTCTCTCTCTCTGAACACCATGTAGTGAGTGCACAGCAAGTATGCACTAAGTGGTTGAAGTACGCACTAGCGACAGGATATCGCTATCGTGTGCAACTCTTAGAGACGAAGCTTCCTCAATTTTTTTCAGACTTCCGTTGGATGGGGAGGATCCCTGAACGCTGAGTAAAATGGAAAGAATGGAAGCGTACGCTACGCATTGCCGAAAAAAAAAAAGAAAACACAAGAAACAGTATTCCCTTGCAAGAGGAATGCAACGGCCGGAAATTGCGTTAGCGATTTGTCCAGGAACTACGTCGTCACGTTGTGTGAGAGAGAGATAGGAAAAGAGAGGGAGATAGAAAAGAAATCTAATAGAGAGTGGCAGAAGGAAGTAAAGATAAGAAAGGGAGCTTCGAGATTAGGTTCGCGAAAAAGAAAATTCCGCGTATCCACGGCGGCGTGAACTTAGTCTGGGTCAACCATGCGTAACTGCTAAAAATTTTATAGAAGAATAGAAGAAGAAAGAACGAATGAATCAAAGGAACACGGATATTCCGGACATCAGGTATTTAAAAAAAAATGCAAATCCACAGGCATTAAGAAGGTCACATGAGAAAGCTAACGCAACAGCCGGCATAACAAAGAGAGAGGGAAAAAAAAAGCAAAGTGCAGGCGTCAGCAATTTTGCTCTGGGAATAGGCGTCCTGCGCAACATACAGGAATCTCGGTGTCCGCAGATATGAAAGGAATGTAGAGCAATTAGGCACTTGCGAATGGAAGGTAGGGCCGTCAGAACTTGTGAAGCATATCGGTGCAATGAAAAGGCAGGGGGAGGGTGGATGCAGCTATGCCCCGAAAAACTGGCCCGGCCATCCTCTAATTGCCGGACGCTCCTGTATTGGTGCTTCCTTTGCGCCAACGAAGTACACCTATGCTAGAATTATCTTCTAGAACGAAGCGAAGAACTTCTATAAGAAGCGAAGAGCCGAAACGCGCATTTGGACATTGAAGTTTTAGTTGAGCGCCAAATTAAAAACTGATGAAAAAAAATAAATACACCACCACCGGATTTCAATTGTACTAATCCTAATCGGGAATAAATACCGAACAGCTGTGCCATTTCTATGTTTATTTGTTTTTTGCCTGGCCTAAATTAGCTGGGGCGAAATTGGGAAAAGCAAATATATACCTCAAAGAAAAAGAACACCAAGCGGAAACTAAATTCACAGAATCATTTGTAAATTTCGTGAATTACCGTGAATTCACTATCAGGTTGAAAATAAGTTTTGGGCGCTTTAATGATGGAGCGGCGAGTTAACGACGAAGCGCTGCACGCTTTAAAAATGTAGCGGAAACCTAAAAGCTGATGACTGTTTCTTGAAATGACATTTATAACTTTATGCATGTCACCAGTCATTCTATAGTGCGCCCCTGTTTAATTGTCGCCGCATTGTTCTTCCTTGGTTTTGCGCACACTCATTAATTATGAAGATTTTGGGCAAGGAACCACCGCTTGTATTTTATGCGTGCATTCGCCATTATGTACGCATTGTTCTGATGCATACGCTTGGCTTTAGGCACGTTTCTTTTATGGAATGAAAATAAATAATACTTTTTTTTTCATAGTTTATTATTTTTGATGCAATTTCACATGCTCAATATGCCAAATTCCATTAAGTACGTCAACTTCGTTTGCCAATAATACAAGCGCGCTGTTGTTAAACGCTAATTACTGCTTTCGGGTCTTTGTGTGGGTCTTTTACCATTGTTAGTCTACACATTTTACCATTGTTAGCCTACTTCAAGCCAGGAGTGTGTGGGTTAGGTAGGGGGGGGGGGGGGGTCGAAATTGTCTATGCCAGCTACCTGCTTCTGTCGTGGGGTCTCTGCTTTCAGGTTATGCTAGGAGGTCTTGTAGTTCCATTAGGTCTTCTAAATCTCTGCTGTGGCCTATTTAGGGAAACTGGGAGTATCATTTTGAATTACTACCATTTACCTGCTTTACACAATACATCGCCTAACCAGATACGTATTTTTCCTACTACCCAATATGAGCTGCAGAATACGGCTAATCTCAATGACCTTTCGCGGACACACCGCTTTGTTTTAATACATCATGAGTATGCCTCAAAATTTTGTTCCATCTTTCACCAAGTGACCCCGGATTTCTTTTTTTTTTTTCACATTCAGTTCGCTTACCTCTAACATTGTGCTTCATACGTCAGCATTAAGCGACACAACCGCGATATCCAGGAGACGCTACGACATCGGACCCACTGCGACACACACACCCGCTGCCCTGGATGCACACATTTCTCTCGGAATTCATTCTGGATATAAGGAAGCGTGCCCCCCAATCCTGCCCCTCGCTTGGAATGCACATTCTGTGCGTACACCAGTGCGTGTGTAGTTGCGTACGGTCAGTGACCTTGCTCCCTTACCAGACCTAGAATCTGTTTACGGCCTCGCCGAATGTCAACCAAACGCAATCTTCTCTCGCACATGTCCACAAAATACAAAACAATACAAAAAGGACAGAGAGAGAGAGAGAAACGCAAATAGAAACGCCTCTAATACAAGAAGCATCAGCGTTTCGCATAACTCTTTCCACAGGAAAAAATGCCTGCTTTCGAATAGGAAAAGGGAGAGGAGTAAGCCGGCGAAATTGCGGCATCATTGCATTGCACGCTCTTTCCTCTAACTTCACGCAGAGAAAAAAAAATAGAAGACATCCGCGTAAACGGTATATTAAGGAGCTGCTCCAGCCCGGAGGCCGCGCTCTCTCGCTTGCAGCTGTGCTACGCGGGTAAAGCGCACCTCGCAGCGTGCAGCAGTGCTCGTTGCCCGAAGCGGCGGCGGTGGAAATACTGCGAGGAAAAGATATGAGCGCTCGCCGCGCGGCAACAGCCGGTGTGTGCGCTCGCGATCCTACGAGAAAGAAATGAAAACCGAATGCGTGGATCGAAGCTGGCGGCTTGTGAATTCTGACGTCAAAAAAGAAAGGAGAGCGAGGATGGAGAAGAGGAGGAGGAGGTTTGGAGGAGCAGAAGAGAGCGGCCAGAAAAGCGCACGCAGCATGGCAGGAGGCAGGGAATGTTCTTGAAGGGTCCGGCGCCGACAAGCTCGCTGCTGCCGCTGCTGCCAGCGCTGTCTTGCTTTTTGGGAACGCGCGCTTCTCTCTTCGCTGTATCGATCCACAGGGCTGGCTTTCCTTTCATCCTCACCGCCTCCGCGCTGCTAAAAGAGAAGGCAAGGATGAAAAGAGAAAGACGGGAACAAGCTTACGTTCGGAGCTCTGCGCTACTTTCAATTTCCTTTGTTAGTCCTTCCGGTACGAGTGTGTGCGCTTCGAGGAAGCAGCGTGGCTCGCTTGCCGCAGGGACGACGTCGGCCATAAGCGGCGGCGGCAGTTGGTTGGTTAGCGCCCGAACACGTGCTACGACTACGGGTGGGAAAATTGCCGATGGTAGTCGCCGTCGTTTGGTGCGCGCCGCTTTCTTTTCATTCTTTTGATAACACGGCTCCGTCACGAAACGATGAATGATGGCACGAACAATATTGTGAGCGCGACCGGCTCCTTCCTTTCTGGACCGAACGGGATTGGAAGGAGAGGAGGCTGAGAGATGCGAAGGTTTCGTGGTCTCTGTGGGTGGTCGGTAAGAGGACGCTAGTGTTCCCACACGAAGCACGTCAAACGTCGGCGATGCCATTTCTTGCAAGAGAGAGGCGTAGAAAGGGGAGAAGGGGATCAACGTACCCTACGCCACTAGGGGAAAAGAAGAGGCGGGGCAGCACTCCGCGGTTAGACCGGGCGCTGGCGCTGCGCCGATCGCGAGCTCAGCGAGGGCGTGTCTCTCCCACCTGTTGCATGCTCGCTGTGCCAGCACTGATCGAAAGTACCCGGGTGTCAGGTCATGCCATGCGCCTCCGCTGGGGAGGTCAATGCCATTCACGCTTTTTCTTCCCGACAGCGCGAAACTCGAAACGAGAAACAAAGAGGGATACGGTGCGTACGTGGGGCGACATTCGCGGGTCTTGACGAGTGTCGCCGCCAGAGAATGCACCCCCCCCCCCCTTTATGCTCCAGGATCTCCTGTTCCCCCCTTTCGGGCTGTCCCGCCAGGCCCTTGTACGAATAATAGGGATACGTTATGTAAAGGGCAAACCGGTAGGATCTTGTTTCTCAGAGTGCGCGGTGTGTTGCCGAATGAGCGAGGGGCGTGGGAGCACGTGACAGCGGGCCTAATTTGGCATATTTTATTTCTGGCCCCCACAGACCGTGCTGAGAAGTCCATTGTGTTGTAGCGGCATTAATGGACGGGGACAGAAATGGCGGGAGGTGTCCTTTTGCCTGGATTAGTGCGGATACGCCAATGGATGAACGGGGGTAAACAAGTACAGAGTCATTCCGAAGCGAGCCAAGGCAAACAATTCCGCTCCATGTCGAAAAAAACAACGTAAAGGACAAGCAGGGAATGATGTTTATAAATAAGTCAATTAGTGTTGGTTTTCATAAAAACGAAACAAGTTTTACGACATTGCTTCATAAATGTGACTACGCGTAACGTAGAGGAATTATTTGGTGAATAAATGTTTACAACGTCTAAAACGTCAATATTATCTACAGCAGTGCTCTCCAGAAATCAAGGTAAATGTACATCATATGCGCCACAAGACGGGACATTTTGGAAGCATTCCAATGTCGTCTTGAGTCCCGATTACAATTAATCTCGAGTAATCAAATCAGTTGCAAGAAAAAAAAGAGCCTTCCGTGCTTCACAACAGGTAATAAAATGCTGCTCGTCCGTTTCTGTTTTATTCATGGAAAAAAGAACCGCTTGGCATTACCATGGGGAACGGCGCGAGTGGTTCAAAAGTTCCGCTTTCGCCGAACGGCGCTTCGCTCACGCGGTCGCATCACAGTGGTAGTTTCGGCATCGCGTACAGCTACGTGTACTTTGCATGCTCACGAAAGTCGCTGTGACGGAAAGTTCGACAAAATGCCGCGTCCGTGTGATGATGCCGGATGGCCGAATGGTGTACACCACTTGAGCTGCAGCTCAGAAACCGACGTGACTTTCCACTGGGCACCGCAGAACGAACCCCTACGCTCTAAGTAGCTGAGTGGCCGTTCCTCTGCGCCAGTGTGCGAAACAGCCAAAAAAATCCTCGTGTGTGCTCACTGCCCTTTCGTGCGGAGGATTACGAAATCAACCGCAATTTTGTCAAGGCTTGCAATGGGCACTCCTGAGAAGTGCTCAGCTGCTACTAGTGTTGACAGCCGCGCAGTAAAGGCGGGCAACGTTGCGCAAAGCAACCGCTACGTCAGACGCCCCCTTAGGCGGGTGATTTGAAGTTCGCCTAATGCTGTACGGACCTCTACAACGTGATTGTATTTCAAAATAAGCATTTACCTTGGCACGAAAGTAGCACTACGAGGTTTCTTGACCGCTGTTTCAACATTCAACGTCCACATAATATTGGCCTTTAGTGTCCCTTTAATTCAGAGTCGATGACAACACGCGACTTTGTTAATTCTTTTTAAGAAAACTTAGAAGTATTCTAGTTTTAAATGTAAATATGTATTCACTACTTCCTGAAGGAACGGTTTGTTTACTGTATACTTATTTATGCGCAATTCACGATTATTTAATCTGCTTGTATCCCCTATATTGTAATAGCCTAGACAAGGCTCGAGATGGAAGTACTGTCTTGATTAGCAAAGCGATAACTAAAGAACTTAAAGCAAACAAACACTGAAAGCACTACCGATATTCGTCATAACAAACCGAAAATTAAATACATACCGGAAATCCGCTTTATTTCGCCTTATAAACTGATCTGATGCCCTTTGA
>JALIZH010032017.1:0-12597 GCA_030522465.1 Rhipicephalus appendiculatus
CTCTGTTACACGTCTAAAGTGTTCAGTGTGTGTGAGTCAGTGTCTATAACTTGCTCTACGGTTTAAACAGATCTTCGGAGTCCACTTCCACTTCTGTTGCCAGACCACCTTTCAAAATATAATGTTATATTTTGCCAAGTTTATGTTCATAAACTTGGCGCTGGCACAACCGGCAGGTTTTGTATCAAAGGTGTCTAATGTATGAAACTGTAGGACACTTTTTGGCACTTTTTATGCATCAGTCAGCATACTATGTGTGGACCCGTCGCTATCATCTGACTCACTATTCGAAAGGCTTTGCAGATAGTTCACATATTCGGCCGGCGTCCTTTAGGCTACTTAAACCGGACGCGAAGAAGTTGGTATTGGCTTGGAAGGGTTTCAATGCCAGCTCGTTGGTATGAATCAAATATAAAGAAAACAGATCTGTTGGAAAACATGGGCAGAAAGAATACAGCGCCAGTACTTTTGAGTTCTTGTCCGTGTTTTCAAGCAGCTTTGTTTTTCTTCATGTTGGTATCGGCATTTCCTGTATGGTTTCTAAGGTTTCCAATGTCTATGAATCAAGGGCAATAATTGTATTTACCTTTCAAAGACTCTTTTAAAGAGCTCACAGCCCTTGCTTTGTCATTTTATTATAATATAGCTCGTACTAAATATAGATGAGGATAAGCGGCATGTTACGCGCCTAAATTTTCAATTATACGCGTCGATTTAAGCCATTTACATGTTTTTCGTAAGCATTCTAGACATAAAAAAACCCAGGAGGAGACAAAAAGCAGCGTGGTGAACTAGAAGTATGACTTGTTTGCTGTAATGTGTCGGCGAAACAATTAACTCGATAAAATGGAGAGCTAAAGCGAATAGCTATACTCGGGAGCTGACTTGAAGATACACATTAACCTTCAAGTGGTCGTAGGAGCCTGTTAGCTCCATATTGCGCACCCTATTCTGTCGTTATGTACTTCATCTATAGATGTATGTAGTGTGTTGCTAGATATTAAGGGAAATTGTGGATACCAATTTACAATAGATAATGTAATGTATTGGACGGCCATCACTCCAAGCTTTCGCAAGACGCAACAAGACCCGCGCAGGTAAGCGTGAACTAAAGGCTGATTTGCCCTCCTGTCATAACGTGGGAGCAAGATTTCGTCGTTGAAACTTATTGGTCACACTACTCTTCATTTACTAATTCACGCCGGACACACCCTTTTATTTTATTAGGAGATTACTCACCTGCGATGCAACTGCCTTCAGTTTTGACATTAACAACACATGTTCTGGTCAGCCTTAGAAAGCTCGATACTGTCACAAAACCAAATTTCCACAGTGTTATTTCGACACGGAAACCTCTTTTTTATTATTCTACTGTTTCTCACGGATGAAGAGCATGCGCACTCCTTGGAGCGAAAAATGATATTTCCCTGCTGGGTTGATAATTTTACACCAAGATGAACGCCGAGCCCAGTTCAGGTCAGCCACGAAGGTAGAAACATTGCTGCCACTCGAAATGGGTTTAACAAAAGTACCGCGGGAGGGATGAAAAAGGGTCCGCTGTGATGGAGGCTACCTAGGCCTATGGCTCCGTTATCGGTGCTTCCGCCGGGCACGATGTTGTTCATTCCTTTTAGAATATCTTGACAAGCTGGCTCGTACGCGACTTTGGCTATAGCTTGCTTTTTTGTCATTTCATGGTACTCTGTGAAGCACTTGGTACCGTTCACTGCATGTATTGAGGAGTTTTTCACCCGCAGTTCAAACGTGGGCCCTGGCTCCGCCTGTGAAGAAAAAAGTGATTAATATAATGATAAACGACGTTCCAATGCCGCTAGATAATTCGTAGCAATTATACTAACACTTAACCAACTCCTTAAAGTTGGTATTATTTTTGAAGGATGGATGCTATTTCTTCATTTCGGAACGCGTTATAAAGAAACTAAACTAAAACCCGGTGAAGATGTGAAGCAGATAATAGTTAAACGCCTGCACTCACATATTAAAGAACAAGCTTGTGTAAGCAAAATACGAAGGAAATCACTCAGAGATTGTGCTGTGCAAAAAAAAAAAACGTACACACATTTCCAAGAATAAAACAATAATGCAGCGTGCCCTAAATGTTGCGCTGTGCGCAACATCACTGTTGCCTTACCGCTAGCACGGCACCTTAACATATGCGGGAGCTGTGTTTGAGGTATAGTTTTCGCGCATTAAATGCAAAAGTGGTTCCATAAACGCACACTTATAGGTTTTCTTCAGCGGCGCCTGGTCACACTAGTTCACACTGCCGTGACTGTTTCGCTGTTCCCGATCTCAAGGGTTGTGATGTGGTCGTTCGTCATTGGGACCAGCTGACACCAATATTCACCAAAATTTTGGAGGCCTTTAAAAATGGCAAGGAGTGTGCGTGAACGCGCCTTCGATAGTTTTTCCGACAATAAAATTGACTACCCTTCACATCAATATTCACGCAATGTGCATGGTAAGCAGCCATCATGGTGATAGGTTGCGTATTTTCATTGTTTCACCATTTCCGTGTCGCTATCTTTTTGTTATAGACAGCGCAAGTAAATAATGCGCTATTTGGTCGAATAAAAAATTTCATGGAAGTCACCAAAACTGCATAGCAAACAAGCGGGGCAAAAAAGGGGGGCACCGGGAAAAAATGGAGCGCAGAATTCAGTGCCACCTTTTTTCCCTTTGCTTCTTCTTTTGCGTTGCTTTTTCCCTATGCCGTTGTGGTGATTGCGTGTTCGAGCATGCGTAGGCAATTTCTTAGGTCTCCATATATGCCTGCATTGTTTTTATTGCTAAAAATCATTGCTTTACATTTCATTTTGCTAGATGAAAATAAAACACGTACTCACCATTTACCATATTGTCGACCACAAATATACCGCACATATTGTCGATGCTTTGGTATACTAATGTCTCAATATCTGAAAGAGCGCCATGTTCTGCAAGAGAGATAGAACAACGATCGACCACCCGAAGAAAGTGACAGTACCACGTCACACTTCTAGATCTTAAAAGGCGAATTCCTGTACGTCCTCACATTAGTTGCTTGCACTGGCTGCAACCTTGCGCAGTGGCTTAGTCGGCTCGACAGTACATGCCTTCCACGCAGACGTGCAAGCTCGAGCAAAATCTAAAATGCATTCAAACGTACAAAAGTACTGACAGTCGTGCGAGCTGCTGTGATTGCGCAATTAACAGACAGCTCAGTCAAGTAAGAAAAAAAGGAAACAGAGGTGCGCTGGCTTTCGACTTCCCTCTTCAGGCGTATCTAATTAGGAAAAGTGCCTCGGACATGTTCCAAAAGGCACAACAAACAGCGAGGCAGAGTTCGTAGCTTGAGTTGTAAACGTGGGAAGGCGTTCTTCTTTTCGCTGGCGTGTCTACTGCTGCACCAAATCACTCATTGTACAAGATTCGCCCGGCTACGTCATTTTCTTTTATCTGCCGCTTATTGCAGCAGCTTTATTAGTTCGTCCATATGCCATCGAAGCAGTAGGCCGATGAAGCAACACCGTTGGTGCACGTGCTAGCTGCTCTACTCTCGCGGGTCATCTGTTTCAATGAAATCTTTCCTCTGTAATCTCTTTCTGTGCATTTTACCCAAGTAAATTCCGTGGTGTACATGATGTCACTGAAGTCTTCGAGGTCCCCAGAAAAAATACTCTCGCATTAAAACGCAGAAGAAACTTATGATATCAGCTGTAAAAAACCCACCTCTCAAGGTAACATTCATCGCATTGTAAGTCTGGATGTTGGTTCCAGCGCTACCACGTTTATAGTAGAAGTGTCCTACCAGAAACTGCACCCAGTCACTGAAAAAGAATACGGCAATGTTCATAAAATAATTATGCGTTTGTAGCAATTTAAACTTACTTGACTATAAGCTTTCGATGAGCGAGAAATCTCCGAAATTGCACGTATTCGCTGTCTATATTATCCATTACATCCACTTTGCAGTCATAACCTGTCCTCTTTGACGTCGTCATGTACGACCATATCGGATCTTTTGTATTCCAAAACTGTAAGTGCAGCAAAATATTCTCTGTGAGTAAATAATTCCAGTAATTTTTGTTTCAGAGCACAGAAAGTGTCTCCATAGGGTGCGGGTTCTTGAGTAATTGACTACCGCTTCATAAAAACAATGCATTTTAGTGTGTTTTCACTTTATGTGCATACTAATAGCTACCAATGAGGTATTTATTTATTTATTGAACAATAGAACTGCTTCAATTAATGAAGCTGTTCTATTGTTCAACAAATATTCTTAAACATGAATCTGATCAATTTCCTTCTTCCTTCTTCAATACTGTATATGATTTTGTAAATCCCCCTTCAGCAAAATTAGGTGGAGTTGCCCCTAGCAACAGCAAACAGCGCTTTAGTGCAACCTCTCACATTACGCGCTGAAACAATTAAGTGTGGACGAACAGAGAAAATGAAAAACACATTTGTTGATGACCACATCAAAATTTTGAAAATGCCGACGATTAGGTTACTGCCTAATGCGAATTCTGAGCGCAGCTTGTGTTGGACAGGGCCACTGTGTTTGAAGTTTTGGCTTTCCTCAAGCTTTCGACTGCGCCATAAATCATATTTTTTTTAAGTAGGACAGCCTCACCGCGCCATTACTCGTCTTTCTGCGAACAAGCGAGGTACCCTGCTACACATATGTAAGGTATTATGTGCATTTGTTGGTGCTGCATGTTGCTGATGACGATGATGAATTATGACTGAGCACTTTGCAGTGGGTTGTAAGCATTAAACCACACGCTCGTTGCACGAATTAGCATTGTGTGATGGCTGGTTGTTATTCTGCTCTTCTGCCACGCTGTATTACATAGGTTAACACGACCCCTTGCCCGACGTGACACCTGAGTAGGGTCGTTTTGCAAATGAGTTTGAAGCACCAGCGTGGCGCTGTGGTAGAATGCTCGACTACCACGCAGGGGGCCGGGTTGGAATTTTATGCGGTCATGACTGTTTTTTTTGCATTTTATTTGCTTCATCTGTATCCGTAAACTTTTTATCTCTGTTGGATTACGCGCTGCCGGCAACGGCGACGCCACTCAACGCAGGAACGGGCGCCTAAGAGGTGCGCTCTAAAACAATTAACAATAAGAAGACTGCTGTTATAACCGAAACCAAGTGAAAGCATAACAGGTACGGGCGAAAGTGTCAATATCAAAGAACACTGGCAAGAAGTACATCAGTGAACTGCACACGGAACAAGTACAGGAATGTGAAATAACTAAAACAAGGCCCAGAGGGTAAAAGTGTATGAGCGAACAAACAAAAAACATGACTGTGTAGATAAAATGCAGCAGTCCACGTAATAATATGAACTGGAAATTGCAGTCTTTTACGGCAACAAAAATGTAAAATGATGTCATGTATTTCTATGAATAATGGCATATCCATGTTAAATTCTTTTAAGCAGCGTGTTAAATGACATGTGAATTTCTGATGTTTAAGTGATGAAGAAGCGAAATCATGCGAAAAAATGTTTTCAAGAGAAAATGTAAGGCTTGTGTCCTTGGAAGTTTTTTTTTTCTCTCTGGCGTACATTTATTAATTTTGCTAACCCATTGTTATATGATAAAAGAACAAGTTTAGCGCTATAAGCAGAGTAGCATGCAATAAGGTAAGATCCAGTGGATCAACTATGATAAACTATTCTTTCTGTAAATTGGTATATTTCGTAATAAAGAGAAAAGCGGTATCACGCAACACAACAAAACTTATTTACTTATTTGCCTGAATCGATTGAATTTCCCTGCTTGCGAAGCAGCTGTAACAGATGAGCCAGCGTAAGCGATGCTAGTGACTGGTATTCATACTTGTCCCGCTGTTGTGAATTAACTGAAAAATACTTGAGGTTTCGGCCTCTTTGAGTTCCCTGATCAATCTGCCTAGGATGTGCAAAACTGTGTTTTTTGAGTCGTTTGATTCCTCCTGGGCAGTGTGATTCAAAAAGCCACATCACAACGATATGTGTGTTATTTTTTGTTGGTCTTGTTGAAAGTCCAGCTTTCTGTACAGTTTTTGAGCGACTCTAATTTAAATGCACAAGCGATTATTTAATAATAACTGCGCAAACGACTTTAATGAAGTTTTGTACATGCCTTCCGTTACACAGCGCGCAGCCGTACTAGCCAACAGCAACAAATCATAACAACCATGTTGCTATAGCGTTGCGAACAACTGATATTTTTCACGCCCAGAGGCACACAGCGTTGTTTCTGATTTCATTCTTCCAAGTTGGCAGCATCTTTTCAAAACCACGAACAGGTAACGAAGACACTTTACACTCGCTGTCATATCTTTCCAGTGCCCTGACTCCTTCGGTACTTACTGAAAGGTTACTTAAAAGGGAGTGGATGCGAGCCAGTTGGTAAGAATCCATGATGTAAAACAGCGCGTAAAAGACGGACGGACGAGAAAGAACACAGGACTAGCGCTGACTGCCAACTGGAAGGGTGAACCTCCGGCACCTAGGCTTTCCACAATATCAATTCCGAAGAACATCAGGGGTACCGGAGATCGCACACTGCTTCGAAATGGTTCGGGAATAATGACTTATGCTACTTAAATTCTGAACGAAGGCTACCTTCCAGATGTCAAGGGGTACTTGAGAAGATGTCCGAGCGTCTGACCACAATGGTGCAATTATAAAGACGCACACAAACGCTGAAATTATTCCTTTCGACTGCATGTCGAGCAGTTTGTTCTTGCAGTTGTGTGAAGGTGATTTGCTGCCCTGAAATCTGTAAGAGCAGCAGCGGAGCGTTAGACTTCCATCACATATATTTTCACATGACTGTGACAATGAAGAACCATGCAGCCGTGCCGTTAAAAGATGCAGTCGTTCATTGAGCGAAGTTGTACCCTAAAAGGGGCACACTCGAAATGCACGCAGGAAAAACTCGTACTACAATGGTCATACCGAGCACGATCTTCTTTCGTGGATAATCTGCTCAGCGTATGAAAATGCCTCAGCATTTATTCATATAACTAAGTACATGCATTTCAACGTTATTGCTGGTGTACGCCTGTGCTCGACCATAAACACCCATGAACATAATTTAACTGTTGTGGTAGCAGAAGTTGTTAACCTATATTGGACACAGCGTATCGTGAATGCCGTGCAAAGATGGTATCAACAAGCACACAATAAACACCAGTACTTGATGTGCACTTCTTCAAAGCGTCGAAAAGTAAGGAGAGAAACGGCACGATGTGCGCTCCTGAGTAATAGGGTAACCTGCCTGTGTGCTCATGCATATACTACCACGCTGCGCTTCAACACGGGAGGCAGGGGTTCGTAGCTGGGGAGCGGCAAACGCGCGCAGGCGTTCCACGTCCCGCTGGCAAGTGTGTCGCTCCTGCAAGGCAAGACATTCGCCCGTCGACATCGTTGCCTTTCTGCAGCGCTTACTGCAGAAGTTTTATTATCGCTAGCGAAACGCCGTTGGTGCATGTGGAAGCTGCACTATTCCGTCAACGAGCCGTCCCACGCTAACACTAAGCGAAAGGCAAAGAACATAACTGCGTCTAGGGCGACTCCCCGATGCAAGCGCGGTCAGTGTTTTTTGCCGCTATCGAGACGCTTTAACCATGGCCTCCGAGATTCCAAGTCGGCGAGAAATCTCGGATGCCATGCCTTCACTACTTCGTCGACGAATCGTTCTCTATCGGCGCTAGTCATGCCCCAATACTTCTCGTCACCCCTAACAGATGGCGGCACCACCCCGATCGCCAACAGAGAACGCTATGCGAGAGAGAATGTCTGAGAGATATAAGGTGCGTTTGTACAGAGCCCTTCAACTGCCTCGATAGCTCTGTCGGTAGACCACCGGGCGCTTATCGCCGCAGGCAAGGAGTCGGAGGTTCGATTCCCGACAGGAGAAGGTTTCCTTTCATTTTTTTCTTTCTCTATTGGTGGCGTTCATTTTATCAACGCCAAATCCGTGACAGAAATACGTCAGCCAAAGTCTTGGTGGACCCCAGCATAAAACACTTTCGTGTTAGAATGTGGGTGTACATGAACAGGCCCTCGAAGATGCCTCGGTTTCATGCGTACTTGTATGTGCCGTGTTCCAATAGGAGATGCTCGCCAAGAGTGGGCTTGTCGCCGATGAGCCGTCCCGATGTGGCAATCTAGTCTATTATTGAGGTCACTTGTCATTTCACGTTGACACATTTCATTGTTTTGCGCACGAACAGCATTGTTGACTGTGGCTACAAAAGTTTTTCTCAGCTTGCGCATTACGGTAAAAAGAATAGTAGATGCCTCCGCTTTTCCCGAAAGGGTAAGAGCTGCCCATTTTATTTTAATTAACGGCATATGAAATTTTTATAGTTTCATCATTAGTTTCACCAATATTTAGCATTAAACATCAGTACTGGGCAACCACAACAATGACTGCACCACTAGCGTCTTGAATTGGACTGGTTGGTTCGTGCTGAATTTGAACGATGTGGCAGTGCAGTGCAAGACAAACACGAAAGAGGACAAACGAGACGATAGCAGTACTTCATGAAAATCCTGATGTCGGATTCATCAGCATCACATATTAAACAAAAATTCGCCATCGTCTGGGATTTTCTGGGGTTTTAAAGCTTTACAGAAAGAACGAACACTTTTTTTTTTCAGGCCAGCAATTCTCCGTATAAAGTGTGCGTGTGGGAAGAAAGCCGCAAAGTGGGACAATAGGAAGGCTACAATGGTGATGACTTGAGCACTTATTGTAGCAACAAAAAACGTTTCAGCGCGCCCATTTACTATCGCAGCTTTTTCGGAAGGGGCGCTGCAACGTCAAAAAGTGTGCTGAATCCCTATAGGGTCAGCACTGAACAATTGAGGCAACAACCCTTCATCCTCCCCCCACGCAGTACACGCGTCTTAAAGGACTCTCTACTACATGCTTGGACGCACCCCGAGAACAATGGATAACGTTCACTAACCACTAACTACAGGTTAGAGAACACACAAAGGACACTATTATTACGAAAACAATTCAATCGCCCCTTAATAATAGCCATTTTTCTGTGATCTCTGTTGCTTGTTCACGTTTGTTGTACTGTACCTGTAGGAGTGCGTTATAAAATCATCGTGCATTTATTTATTTCTCATTCCGTAATACTCAGGCTCATTGTGTGCATTAATAACTGCCGACATATTCATGATTATGTGACCGATCTTTGAATCGCGTGTATTTTTTTTTTTGGCACTGCCTCACGTTACAATATTCTTTCCCGCCAGAAGGCCGGCACGTCTTCTGAGGGGTTTAGGTTCTGGAGAATCCAATCTTATGAAGATAATGCACGTTGACCACGCTGAACTGATCCTTCGTGTGGATATCGTCACACACGTGTCCCATGTTTCGAGACATGTTTTTGTGCCTCTGTGCTGCCTTAACCTGGCGTAAGGCCAGGGAGCACCCAATCAGTATTCGATGTGGGGTTCGTGCTGCTTTGGCCCAATGTTGGTAGAGTCTTCTCGCCAACATAGTCATTGTGATACGCAACCTATATTTATATACAATACATACATTTAATGTCAATCATCTCATTCCCATCTGAACAACCGACTAGGCGGACAAAACTGAACCCATTCGGGTTTTCAAGCAAACCTATCAGATGCGCAGAAACATAGATAGTCACTGAATGGTTCCTCCCCGGCTGTTCTGAGCTAATGCGCAATTATTATTGAAATCTGTACACCTAATAACTGTACGGCAGGTAGTAATAGGCACGATCATCTTATTGCCATCTCTAGGGCACACATATCTGGTAATCTTTTAGCGGTTCCTAACTTTGGCTCCTAACTGCTCCAGTTACAGAGATATTTTAGTGCTCATTTGATCGCCGCAGGTGGACGTTATTCTGGGATAAACTATTTAACTCTACGCAGCACGGGATTACAGGGCATGCGCCTGCGCTAAGGAGAAAAAAATTGCCTGACTTTGGAGAGAAACGTTCTTCGCTTTCGGTTTGCCGCAAGGTGGTGAGATGCGCGAAGCATGCTTAAAAACGAACTCGCAGCCTCAACGATCAACACAGCCCGTTGCTGCATTCTCGCCCTCTAGGTTATACAGTGTACTGTTAAGTCAAAGGCAATCAAACAAACTAAAGATACTAGCGTTCCCGTGTTCAATTTATTTCGATTTTTCTGTGATACATTTGTATTTCGCTCTATGCCATAGACCGTAGCCAACCAACGAACTAACCCTGCTGGCGGGGATTCAGTCGGTTTCAAAATTTCTCAATTTTATTCAGAGAGTTATAGCTTGCCCGGATTGGAATAATTAGAAGAAATAAGAAGAATGACAGATTCCGCGACATCCCAAACCTGAGTGCACACAAATACCGTTTTTACAAAGCAGTGGACATTCAGCACGGACAACTGGACACTGAAACAACACATACGACCAGAACACCGAAACACAAAAAAAAAGAAAAATCTACGCATCTCCACGAAGTGAATCATGACGAGTGGGCGAAGCACTGGGGATCGTTCTTACCGTATGTCACCCGTGACATTGCCCACTCGTCATGATTGACAACGTGTGTGTACAGTATATACAATGTGTTCTTGCCGTTGAGCAGCCGCTTCCCCGTCCTGAACACCGGCAGTAGCAACTTGTTGTCGGCGTTGCCGTTTTGCCGCTGTTTCCTGAGCTTTCGCGCCGGGGGTAGCTTACTGTCTGCGTAGACGTTAAGCCGCCGCATGCCGCGCTCTCGCCACCCCGGAGTAGCAGATTGTTGTCGGTGTTGCCACTTTGCCTTTCGCCGGGCGAGAACACTTTCACGATCGTTTTCATCCATGGCATAAAAAGAATGTGTGATCTGGAACGCGCTTATTCTTCATCGTCATTAGCATCGTCGTCATCGCCGGACGACGGATAACGCACGACGGATAAGCCTAGACCTTAAGGTGGTTCGCCCCTAATACCACACCGAAAAAAACACAGGACACAGGCACTCGCGTGACGGGGGCCCTTTTCCATGTGTCTTCTTCCATTGCCCATTCTGACGCGCTCTTTCTCCATACTCTATGTATGCCTGTCAGGTAAGCTTAAGAACTGTTGTACCGCTACTGCGTCTCTGTCACTGCCATTTTTAGTCTCCAGCATACCTGCCATACGTGGTTAGAAACCCTGGTTAGTAGAATGTTGGTACGTTATAGAAACAGTCCACAAATGTTGCCTTCAGCGACAACACGAGTACAACAGCTGAGTGTAGCAGCGCTTGCCACTGTAAGGCAGCTGCCATCGTCGAGACAATCCTCGAACAGCGATAACGCTGTCTTTTACTCACCCCTCTCGTTTTGTGCTAGGGGGGCGAAGAAGTATCGCAATTTTTTATAGCCGCCGCGTGGCGCAGGTTCAAAGTGCTTGTAATAAAAGCTTGGACGACAGCAATAAATGCTTGCTTAAAGGCACGCACGTGAAAGGCTAGCCTTGGAAGTTGGTTAATGGTGTGCACTTTAAAGAACAATTAAAAGTTACCTTTAGTGGTCGACTTGCCCGAGAAAACATGTGTTTTATTTTTTTTTACCTTCGCGAAGCGAGGCCTAAGAAGAATGAATAACTGCTGCTGCGTGCACTGAGTCACGACAAAGGTCATATTATGCAAGCTCTTCGCAACAAGGCGTATGCGTAGCACGGTATTATTTTGTATTAATGGAATTCTTGCGGGTGTTGAACTCGGACGGCAGGTATCATGGATAATGCATTGGCTGCAGCACTTAAGACTATCAACGCAGCCCTTTAGTGAAGCATTGTCTAATGTTACATCGACTAAAGCCAGACACTTGGCAGTGCTGAAATGGCATGAAAGAGGACGAAAAGACAACCTTACGCCAGTTCGCGTTCATAACACTCGTCTTAAACGTCCAGTTTAAGCGCTTATTGCTCCTCCAATTCTGCTATGGCAATTTATGTGTCCAAGTGAACATGTACAGGTATTTATTTACACTAAAATTCACATGACTCCTTATGTAGTCACCTAAGGTGATTCTAACGCGAAAGCCAGTTTTTCTTCTTTCTTCCTTTTTTGTATTTATTCTGTTGATCTTGCCTACACCCGAAAGCTTCCTGCACCTACTGCGGTTTTGACTGCACTGCGATTCAAGGCACTCCAAGCTTTCTGCACCTGAGGTAGGGCTAGGTCAGCTCGTATACCACTCAGGTAAGGCGGGAATTGCCTCACGAGCACCAGTTTGTCCCGTGGTGCTTCGTTACTGCTGCTACTATGGACAACGCTTTCGTTGATGTGCGAGGAGGAATCACCAAGCCGTTTCTCCTCTGTTATGCGCTCGACAAGTGCGCGACTATCTAGTGTGTTGCAAGCGGAGATCAGTGCTGCTTCTATATTTCTGTTCAGATTGTGTGGTTGCTGCACATGTTCTAGGCGGTTTTCAGTTTTGCTTAGTTGCTTGAAATCTCAGGCATGTACACAATGTATTTCTTTGGAAAACTTTCTCAGTTCAATACATGTGAGCCAGCACGCCCTTGCGCGTGAAGTTTTGGTTTCGGCAAGAAAAAGGAGTAGGCGGCAAAATGTGGTTTAGTTACT
>JALIZH010032018.1:0-27166 GCA_030522465.1 Rhipicephalus appendiculatus
TAATAAACATGAATTCTCTTCCTTAACCCTTTGATGGTTTTCGCCGTACACGTACGGCAGCACCTAACAGTGCCCAAATGGTTTTCACCGTACATGTACGGCACGGCCTTTATCTTTAAAACGCGCGCTTCTTTCGATCATTTCTCTCTCTTGGCGTGTGCTGCCACACTTCAGGAACACGTGGAATTTTTTTCATGCGCCGATGTTTCTCCGTTGTTATCTTTTTTTGCTTCGCAAAACGGCGATCCGGCAACCACTTGCGCACCCGAGCGCGTTTGCGGTTCGGCTGGTTTAAAACGCGCGCCTCTATCCATCATTTTTCTTGCTTGACATGTGCTGCCATGCTTCGGGAAACTGTGAAATTTTTTTCATGCACCGATGTCTCTCCGTTGTTGCTTTTTTTATGCTTCGCAACGTTGCGCGCCCGTAGTCGCTTGAGCCTTCGAGCGCGCCACGCGGTGCAGCTGGTTTAAAATGCGCGCCTTTTTCGATCACCTCTCTTGCTTGACATGTGCTGCCACGCTTCGGAACACGTGGAATTTTTTTCATGCGCCCATGTCTCTCTGTTGCTTTTTTGCTTTCCAAGGCGGCGCGGCGGCTTTCGCTTCCAAACCCGAACGCGCGCATGCGGTGCGGCTGGTTTCGGTTTCGTCCTTCGGTTGGTTATCGCTTCTCGCGCCCGCAAAGCTGATCGCTGTTTGGTTTCTAATCTCTCAAGGGGTGAGCGCGTGTGACTCTCACGTTTATGGCTCCTCGGGGCGCGATTACATCTGTTTCGGGAGGCGCTAAATTACACAAACGACGCCGCCGTGGTTGAGTTTCCTGTTTAGGGAACTCGGAAACACTAACACCGTCTCGTTGGCGATAAGACGAAGGATTATTATAGCTTTTTCACTCGTTTTGTTTTCCGGATGGGCGCACAACCCCAGTTTTCTTCCATGCGCTCAGTCACGCTATTCGCCTAGGCTACGGAAGTGCTCGACATGGTTGCTCTGGCGCTATAGGGAGTCGAGCGGCGATTCTTCCGATGTGGACTATTCCCCAAGTGCTGAATCTGATTCATTGGATGTCATTTCGTCAGGCGAGGATTTATTTACGAGTTCAGACTCGGATGATGACGAAGGAGCGACATCTTGAAAGCGTGCGCGGGGAGACGATCCGGATTGGATCAAAGGTGACTTTTCCCCTAGTGTTTGGTGTTGGAGGAAAAACATTTTTTTTACCGGAAAAGTACTCTGTTGCGCTTATTTTTGTATGTATGTGAGCTATGTTTATTATAATGCATAATTTTTATTTATAAGAAATCGTAAAAGTGTTTTCGTTTAGGATTTTACTTGATGTTACTATGAATAAACCATGTGTGTGTAACAACACAAATGATATTTTTGTCACTTTACGGTCACCAAAAAAAATTTTGGAGAATTTTTTTCTGAAATAGAATGGTCTGAAGAATTTATTTCAGCAATAAAAAAAATTACACATTTGTGGCACGCATTTCGCGAAAAAAATTCGACCCTGAAAGGGTTAAGTAGCCTAAATATTAAAAAAAAGGCGCGGCTTGTTTCGTAACAGACATTGTGCATTAAATTTCATGCCAGAGCAGACGACAATGCTTACGTGGTTCTGCCTGGTTTTGCTTTCTGAGAGAAAGCAGACGGTGACTCCGGACGAACAATTGTTCGCGGTAGATTTTTGTTGCCTTCAGGGGAATGATCGGCATGCCAGGGTGTGCTGTGCCAGGCTATCGAAGTGGATACACATCGGCAACGTCAAATGAAGCGACACTTTTTCAAACCACCGAAAGACCCGAATGTGCCGAGTGAGGGGAACAATGCAAAAGGACGCGCAAACCTCAAAGCTACGCAAAGAACATACGTCTGTGATCCTCACTTTGACGCAGCGGACGTTTGCACCTCCTTTCAGCACGTTGTCAATGGCTAAACAGTCCCTATAGCGCGAGGATAGTGGGGTCTAAAGTAGGAGGGGGAGGCGGCACTTTCCGAATAGCGCTGAACATGCGCTTAGTGTAGAAAAAGTCGGCACAAATGCAGCTAGCTTACTTGTGACGGAAGATGCCGCTAGCTCAATTTTTCAGAGAGAAAGCGAGACGTGCACGGAAGAGTTAGAACGCGAACACAGAGCCGCCTGAAATGTTGAAAGCATGGAATTTACCCTCAGTGAAATAAAGCTCCACAACTGAACACTGGTTTGGTGGCATCGAAGACTTACCGGCGTATGCCGCATGATGTGTGAAACATGGAGGAACATGTTCTTTTTTTTTTCAAGCTTGAAAAAAATTGGTGGTGTAGTTTCTGCTGAAAAATAAGAGCTCTCATAATAAACAAAAACTCGAGTGTGATTGTCAGCGCTAAAGGAAAACTCGGGCTGAAATGCTCTTACAGCATTAATGAAAGTGCAAAGAAGCAGCAGCTCAGCTTTACCACCTTAAAGGACGCAGCACTCTTTCTCCGCCACACCGAGACTTTGAACGTCTTTACTGGTTTTGATGATCGTGTCTGTCCATCAATGTAGATTTAGGTATTCGAACGTGAGAGCTATAATGGCAGTATTCTGTATAAATCGACTGTATTGATTTATTTGTTATTTTCTCCCAGCTTCTTGATGTTTTCTTGTTATTCGGCGTTCCCAGCCACATTCATTATGCTTCTTAGCTAATCTTTGCACCTGATACATTAGAAATATTTAATTTACAGAATTTATAAACTGCACCCTAGGCGTAAAACTTCTATGTAGTCATGCAATGAGCGGTGAAACATACCGACTGTTACAAAAAGATCCCCTTACAATTTGTTGGTACCTCTACTTTTTGTTCTGCAGCACATTGTTGTGCTGGTAACAAGAAAACAGGGAGTTCGCTCGTGAAATACAAACGACCGCGTTATTCTCCCTGACAAGCGAAACAGCTAACGCGCCGCAGCATAAATGCTACAGCATCACATGAAATAAAAACATGTGAAAGCTTTCAGCATTCGTAGCTGTTTCATTCGTAACGTTTCTGTGGCCTTCAAATATCTGCATGCTTAAATAAAGAACGCTCATTCTACCTACTGCAGATGCAAGTGGTCAGAAAATTTACCAGGAAATTTCAGTATATGCATTGGGAGGCATAAAATCTTTAGGCAAGCACGAACTCATCACATCAAAACCTCCGCGGAATCACTCAGCACCGTCAGTACGTGGTAAAAATACCCATTCAAGCTTAGCGTCGAGCGCCAAACTGCGTCCGCCTCTATCTGTGCAGTGGTTGTAACAGGGAAGCTCTCAATATGCATCTGTTAACCATATTTCTTGAGATATGAAGTGCTCCATGTAGGCCGCCCCATCCTTCGGAAACGGTGCGCGGAACAGACGACGCGGGACGCGCGGAGCACGTCACGTGACCAGGGAGCAAAGCGATCGCAGCGCCCCACTTTTTGGGCGCCAGCGAGGGGCCACGCCGCTCCCGTGGGGAGCCCGTGCAGTTTTCCAACTGTCCCCATCCAGTAACGTTGGCAGGTAGGCAATGGATGGATGGATGCTATGAGCGTCCCCTTTATAACGGGGCGGTGACATGTCTGCCACCAGGCTCGAAAAAAAACTTTCTTTTTATGTTGGCCTAATGCCTTATCTACATTGATTAAATCTATGTTATTACAGCAAAGAAAAGGCAAACGCGTAGGGAGCCTACATGACCAGCCGTTTTAGGGTGATGTCAGCCTTTGACCCACTACATGCCGCCAACGCACCGCTAGCGCCGCTAGCACCGCCTCCCGCCAAAACACAATGCTGCCAGACAGCGGCGCCGCGCTATCGTGCCATCTCGGTGCCCGCACTACAGTTAGAGGTGTGCGCCGTGCCGGTTTCGACCGGCGGCGGCGTGGGGGTCGGATCCGAGTCGGCGGCGGCGGCGTCGTCGGCGCACGCCGGGTATATCATCGGCGGCGGGGCACGGCCACTTTTCGTCGGCGGCGGCGGCGGCGCCGGCGTGGAAACCGAAACTACAAGTTTCAAAAAGCTAGTTTACTGCATCTTCTTTATTTAATTAGCTGAAATTCAGGGCTTTTAACACTAAGGGCTGAGAGAACAGCATAGATATGTACTAGAAGTCAGAGAACTGGCAAACGTTTCTTAAATATTTCGTTTTTCGGCGTGCACATAGAAAATAAAAAGAATGGGTGAGAGGGCACTTATCTCAAGTCATGTACAGTGTATTAATCATTTCTGAGGTTTCACGTACCGTGACCACTATATGAACATGAAACACGCCGCAGTGGACTACTCCGGAAGTTGCGTGCACGGTTCTTTGACGTGCAGACATCATTTAGCGTCCGTCAAAATGCGAGCACCGCGGCGGGGATCGAACACGCGTCTATCGGGTCAGCATCAGAGACCGTGCCACCGCGGCACGTGGCAATGTTGAATGTGTGTTTATTTGTTCCATAAATGAGCAGCACAGCTTCTTTTTTTTTTTTTTTTGTACCGTGGTTGTATGTGTTTTACAAGAATCATATGGCGGTAAGCTGTTGGCACATAGTTTGAAAGAACGACGAACCCAGCCTTGAAGAATGCGTACGCAACACGAGAAAATTTCACGAACACACAAGCTGTGACTATGTAGTCAAGAGTTCGACGAAAGTTCGTCTGATCAGGTATCATGATGAGGATGTAGATGCGGTCACTGACCAAGTCAAGGTGAAAAACACAGAGACGTTTCGGAACCCATACGGGTTACTTGTTCACACTAAACAGGCAAGAGCCGGTATACCTTAATTACATTTCTCTAAAGTAGGTTAAACCTTATTTCGTGATAACGATATGGAAGGTACACGATCATGACCATGTTTTTTTTTTTTCGCTTGATATGCTTCAATCAGTTCCCTCGTATTTCGTGGCTGGGTATCGTTAATTATATAATTAAAATGATAATTATTGAAATAATTAAAATATATCATTCAATGATATATCATAAATTAAAATGTAATTAAATAATGTCATTTAATTAAAAACGGATGACCAATCTCACACTGCAATGCGCAGGCATGTCTCCTCCCTCTGATGCGGCGGACGTTTCATGTTCTTTCAGCGCCCCGTCTGTCCTATGCACTCTACCACAAGGAAACGGGATGCGATACATGACGTTTGTGATTCATTCGGTGAATCTATTGACATGGCGAGTACTGCAAATGCTCCTTGATTTCTGGTTTTCAATGCTTGCACAAAATCGTGACAGCCTGACATCGCTGAAAACGTGGCAACTTCCACTCGCCTACTGTCCTCACTTTCACGGGCACCTGACATACCATGTTTCTTTTTTAAGTTGTTGTAAAGGCACCTGGGGAGCCTTAACACCAAGTCTCCCCAGGTGCCACCTAATCCAGTCCCTGCACCAGTGGCGTAGCCAGGGGGTGGCACACCGGGCACGTGCCCCCCCCCCCCCCCCTCCCGAAACTTTTTTTTCGCCATGGCATACAGAGGGAAAAATGACCATTTCAAGGAGGTGCCCCCTCCGAAATCAAGGAGGTGCCCCCCCCCCGAAAAAAAATTTCTGGCTACGCCCCTGCCCTGCACATGACGTTGTAAATATGCGTGACCCCCCCCAAAAATGACTGCCAATCGAGGCAGTGACGTCCGTTCTAAGCCCGCACCTAGAGTGCCTCGATGTCCTCCTTGCCCGAGGAGGAAATCGGGCGAGGAGGAAATCGTGGCACTCTACCCGCACCTACACTCCGTTTCATACATCAGGTGCAACGCTATGGAAGCTAGCGAGACTTCTTGCAGTAGATGCGCTAGCACTTAGAAATAGTTCAATAATTTTACTACCCGTAATGTGCTTTTTTTTTTCTGTTCGTTTTTAGACTGAGTAATAAATTTAGATCCTTTGCGCCGTCAGCAAAAGCCCTATCCACGGTGATTTCTCTGACACCGTGACTCCAACCAGCAGCGTGATTTTAAAAATCTTTCCTCTCCTGCTGAATTAACGAGTAGCGTTTCTCTCCCCCCTTCTTTCACTTTTTTTTTCGGCATCTGCGAAAGCAGAGCTAATCGCGAAGGCCATGAACCACCTGTTTTCGGCGGAACTTCTTTCTAGAAAGAGTCCTAAGAGGAAAAGGAAAGGGGGTTTTCTGAAAAGTACTTTTACTTTTGCCAGAGTGTGAGGAGGGATTTTCCTACTTCTTTAAAAAAGCAGAGTAGCTGTGTACGCACACCAGTGGTGTAGCCAAGGGGGGGGGGGGGGTTCAAACCCCCCGAAATTTTTCAATTTTGCTTGCGTATATATGCACGCACACATACAAACGCGCACGAACATACATAAAGTATGGTTGAACCCCCCCCCCCCCCCCCCCCGAAAAAATTTCTGGCTCCGCCACTGACGCACACGTGTACTCCCCCTATTGCAAAACCCAGCGCCGCTGGGTACCAGCGTCCAGTGCCATGCCGGATTATGGGCCCAGTATCGCGCTGGATACTGGGACGCTGGAGCGGCATTTTACTGGGAGGCGCTGGTACTCCCGCGCAATACGGCTCTACAGCGTTGAAATAGCGGTGCATATGTGCCATAAATAAATATATTAGTGAACGAGGTGATATAGAACGCGTTAACGCAATAAAAAAAAAAACAAAAAAAAGCCATATGAAAAAAAAAAAAAAAAACTATCTCTGAGGAGGATTCGACCTTGCCACCTCCTGGTTCCGAACTGAGTGTGTTTTACTCACTACGCCACGCCGGAACATGCTTAGCTGTGCGTAAAACAACTATTTAACCAACAAACACACAGTTCGGCTTCATGTTTACATGTCGCACAGTCACGATAGACGCGATCTTCCCTTCCAAATAACAACTGCGTCTTTATTAGACACAAACGAACGGCGGCCGGTACCGAATGACATGCCGATAATGGCAAGAGCGCTAAGTTTCTTTAAGAATTCACATGTTAACTACGAAAAATATGAAATACACCTAGAGCAGGCACTGTTTGCTGGCTGTTACTGCCGATTTTTTTAATAGCCGTTTCTCGCTCTAGCTAATGGTCAACATTTAAAGAGGTTTTATGATGACTAGTTCGATAAACAGGTGCGTACATGATTGAGTATTGAGTAGTGTTATCGCGCAAGCGACGATACGCCAGTACAGCGGGCGTGCCAGTGTACAGATTTGCAGTTCTATCGATACCTATAACTAAGAAACCGCTCAACTAAACAGAAATACAATGCGCTAAAGGAATATGTCACTATGTTAGTTCACTAAGGCGTACCAAATTACCGACTGACAATTATGCGTTCTTACATAAGAGTCACGAGAAGTACCGGTAGCGCGGCCGGCAGCTTTCGGTTTCAGCTTGTGTGAGTTGCTGAAAGCGCGTCGCTTCGATGGTCATCGCTCCTTGTGCGGATACCGTACAAAAGGAAAAATGGTTGATTTAGGTTAACGAATGTCCAAACTGTACTTTACAGTCATCCTTACGCTTTAGAATTGCGTGTACTTAAAGCGCGAAGCGCCGGTAACATGTAGACGGACACGACCAGCACACTAGGCCTAACGCTCGCTGGGAGTCTCGCTGGGTAGGACCGGTCTCGGCGCAGCTGAGTTGCGATGGTTGAAATTTCTGCATTCAAGCTTCGGAACCTTTCTAATGGTTAACTAAAGTTCAGTTGAAGTAAGTGGAAGGGCAAACAGTGCCAGAGATGCGTTACCGGTGTGGTGATATCGAACGGCGGCTGTTTTTCTGGCCTCCGTTGGGTGAGGTTGCGAAGCCAGAGCTCAATTGCTTCTCGCCAACTGTGCGGCGATGTAACGATTTGCTGTTTCTGGTAGGACCGGCGCCTCCAGACTTACAAACACTACAAAATGTAATCATTACAACAACCCATCCCTGATGCCAGACTGGTATATGCGCGGCGCATGCACAAAACGTGCATTCATCGCTGCTACGTTCTCCGCAAGAATTAACGCCGTTATTTAATCTGCGTGAATAAGAAAAAAAAGAAGCTAACAAGCAAAATAATCAGCGTTGGCTCCTTTGTGTTATTGACGCAATTTTTTCTGCATTCCAAAGGGAAAAATAAAAATGACGGTGATTTCGCATATATCACATAATATCTTGCGCTTATCATTCTCCTTCTCTGCCAAGCTAGTTGTGAAAATGTTTAGCCCGGGCCCCTAGCCCCCCCCTGGCCCCTGGCCAGAGGGGGGGGGGGGGGCTAGGGGGCCCGGGCCTTTCCTCGAAATTCGGATGGAAGGGGGCGTTTACCGAGGAAAAGAAATAAAAGTCGGTGTTTTTCAAGGCTTTCAACAAGTGCCCCCCCCCCCCCCCCGAAAAAAATGTTTGGCTACGGGCCTGCCTGTTAGGGTAGCATCCATTGGTACCATCGAATCAAACATTATATATTGAAAGATACCGAAACATTCCGCCGCATACACTACAGAAACTTCCATGCCGCACTGGAAGAAACAGTGCAGGCTCCAGTGTGCACCAGCGCACTCCAGTGAAAATTCCAGCGTTTCCAGCGCTTCCCAGTACGCGCCAGCGTCACAGCTGCCAAGCCAACGCCCCTACCAGTGCGACCCAGCTCTGTCCCAGTGCGCTCACCGAAGTGCCAGTGAATCCCAGCGTGTACCAGTGTTCCCAGTGCGATCCAGCGCCAAAAAACGTACTGGTATCACGCTGGGGGGCGCTGGTTTTTGCGTGTCGAAGGAACGCCTCTAGAACCGCTGATATATCTCTGTCGAGTCGAATGCCTATGTATGTCATATAGATTTTTTTTTATTCGGCAGTTTTCTCAATTATTCGATTAATCGTATGCAGGTGATCTATGGTAAAACGCTATCCTAAATGCAGCTTCTTCTCTAGGTACATTAAGATGAAGTGTGGCGCTTATCTTATTCGAAATTCAAATGATCTTCCTTAATATCCTGTACAACATGCTGAAAGGAGGTTGATCGGTCTCGTGGGCGAAAGGTGCAACACATCTTTCGTTCACGTCGCACGTTGATGAAGACCTTTCGTGCATGTACATGATATGGGAAAATATCGGGAGAAGAGGAAGGATGAGAGGGGGGTTGTTACGCCCGCATGACGATAATTGTGATTATCTTTAGCGATCTGCTTAAAGGGACCCTGAAACGGTTTTGACGATTTTGTACAAACACATTGAGCCAGTAGACCAAGTCCTAAGGCTCATTTACAGACTAATTTAAGCTCTCTGCGTACACTGTGTAATTGATTACAACGCTATAAAGCTGCGAATCGCTGCAGATCACTGCGGCTCAGCCCAACGCGTTTTCAACCGCCCCTCCCCAGTATGACACGCAGTCTGCGCACGATCTGATTGGCTGCGGTGTGCGCGCACGAAAAATTGGCTGGTAGGATGGCGGCACCTGTCGGAGCAGATATCAACACCTCCGCGATGTCTCTGTTGCCAGACGGCGTGCGTGCTGCTGGGCGCACTGGGGCTATGGTCTCCGAGATGCACGCAACCTGTCGGCGTGCAGTCTCAGAGGTGATCACCGGGCGAAGCTCAAATCATCGAGTGTGCTCACATGAGCTCTGCGATCGCCAGCGTGTATCATGAGTTGAGGAGGCAAGGCAGGGGTAAGAAGGAGGGTATGATATAATTGGCCGTAGCCGCCTTGGTACACGGCGTGCAGCGAAATTTGTGGTGCCAATGGTTCGATGATGCTCTAGCCTAAACGCTGACAAAGCTTCAAATAACCGTTTCAGGGTCCCTTTAAGAAGAAACCAACGAAAAACACGGAGACAGCGTAGGAACCAACCAGGACAAGTGTTGGACTTAAAACTAAATGTATTATAAGAAACCCCACACACAGGAACCAGCAGCACATGCGTAAATAGGCTATCAGAGCTTTGTCACGTTGCACAATTCACAGTACAAAGCCAAGAAACGTGTCAAGGTGGCACAAACAGCCTATTCGCACGAAACACCAAGATTTCAACGCCACGTGCACCGTTATCTAGAACCGCAAATTCTTTATCTGTGAGGAAAACTGAGGGATCACTCACACACGACACTTTGCCCTGCCTTGTTTTATTTTGAGGGCATCAAAAACTCCACGTTCAATCTTATTTTTTTCTTTGCCAGTGACACTCACTGATTTGAAATCAGGGGCGCAGCCACAACCTTTGCGGCGCAGAGGCACGTAAGTTTCGAAATTCGCTTGTCATGGGACCGTGTGTACAGCGGTTAGACGGGCCGATGATTCAATGACAGGCTGCGTGAACAATGCAATCTATTCCCTACGGGCACTGGTGGAAACTTACCTCTGCGCCCATGATTTCACATCAGTGAGTGTCATTGGCAAAGAAAAAAATAAGATTGAACGTGGAGTTTCTGATGCCCTCAAAATAAAACAAAGCAGGGCAAAGTGTCATGTGTGAGTGATCCCTCAGTTTTCCCTACAGATTAAGAATTCGCGGTGCTATACATAGCGGGTCCACGTGGCGTCGTCATTTCGGTGTTTCATGGAAATGCTGTTTGTACCACCTTGACATTCACCATGGTTTTGTAGTGTTAAGTGTGCAACTGTGAAACGGGTCAGATAGCCTATATTTATGCATGCGCTGCTGGTTAAAATGAGTATGGGGGCTTAATTCTGTAATAATCATTTAGTTCGAAGTCCGGCGCTTGTACTGTCTGGTTGTTCTCCTTCACTGTCTCCGTGTCTTTCGCTGGTTTCCTCTTGTGAATATTATGAACCAACTCGCCCAGCAACCTACGTTAGTGATGTCCAGTTTCAAACACGATTGTGACAAATCGGCGTGTACGCTAATTAGTCGAATTGAGTCCGAGGTAGAACAGGCGAAGGAAAGGCGCATTACTCGGTTTGATAGTCTGGCGTGGATTATCGCATTGAGTGCAGGTCAAAGTGGAGGAAACACAAGACATTATACACCCACACTTTAGGGTTACGTCCGCATTCATGTTCTGTGCGTTACTTCACACGAACTTTATTGTGATCACCATCTCGTCCAATTGTTTACCTTGGTGAACCTGCCAACCTATAGGTTGGGGATCGTTTCTGTTTGATAAACCATTTCATCTATTGTCCTTTTCCCTTTCTTTATTCATTAAAGGCCATGTGTTCCAGTTTTTAAACTGATTCTTTCTAAATATATATACCCCAAATAGCTAGCTCTTGCTCTCTCCATTCCAAGCCCCCGCCCTTCCCCTTTGAACTGCCGTTGTTACTTGGCTCGCTTTCACAGACATTATTATTCTTATTCCAACACCAACTCTCCACACATTTTATTACTATTCAAAGCCCGCCTCATATAATACATATTGTGTGAGAGGTAGCAGACTCGTCAGCCCGAGTATGTCAACAGTCCTCGCCAAACACCACCGTTGCCGCTTGTCACAGACTTGGATTAGCTTAACTACGGTGAGCTCGAAAGTAGCTTATAATTCACGTTTATTTTGAATCCAACACTACCTTTCCACATTATTAAGAGCACCGAACAAGTTTTCTGGTCCAGTTATTTAACTTGAAGCAGCAGGCGAATCAATTGCGATGCGTTTGCCAAGTGGGCATAATTAAGAAAAGACCGAGTATTTACTGGTGGCAGAAGGCGTCAAATAAAGGTAGGTTTACTGAAAAAAAATTATCGTACTTAAATGGCGCGCCGATCGCGCCGAGAGAACACGTCGGCGGCGGCGGCGCGCCGATCAGTTGGCGTCGGCGGCGGCGCAGAGGCGGCGCGCCGACGTCTCAGCGCACACCTCAAACTACAGTGTACTAGAAGGGGAAGTGTGCCGTGCGCGGCGCGTCCCAATGGAGCATAGAGTTAATATGGGGAACGTGGATGGATGGATGGATGCTATGAGCGTCCCCTTTATAACGGGGCGGTGACATGTCTGCCACCAGGCTCGGAAAAAAACTTTCTTTTTATGTTGGCCTAATGCCTTATCTACATTGATTAAATCTATGTTATTACAGCAAAGAAAACTATAATTTCACGGTCCATCTCTCTGCTTCTTAAGGCAGAATGACCTTATTTTCCCCCTTCTTCATTTTTGTCCTTTATCTCTACTTTTCTGCCACCAATACTCTAACCGTCTCTTACTTATTTCTATCGCGGACGTGTTCAGCTTTCCATTGTTGTCCCTAAAACCCAAGGCTTCATGTAGACTCGTGTCCACACGTATATCTGGGTGGATATCGCCACATTCAATCAGTACATGTTCCATCGTTTCCTTAGTTCCCCCCACAGCATGTACATTGTTCTTCTTCGTTACAGAATCTCGCTTTATAGCTACGCGTTCTAAGGCAACCCGACCTTGCCTCAAACAGTAAAGCGCTTCCCCTTGAATTATCATAAAACCTCTCCCTCCTTATTTCGTTTTTTCCCTTTCGGTAGTCACTGAGAGCCGGCTTCTTTTCCATCGCTGTCATCCAATAAGTCCTCTCCGCCTCTCTGACTTTTCGCTTAATGCTCCTTGTTGCCATGTCGCCCACACTGCTAGCCGTATATTTACTGGTGAGCCTCCTAGTTCTTTTTCTCCACTGCGTGTCGACGCTTTTTCTATACAAATACCTGAAAACCTTCCCTGCCCATCTACTCTCCTTCATTTTCCGCAGCCTCTCTTCAAATCTAATTTTGCTATGAGCTTCCCTCACTTCAAAACCTGTCCATCCCATATCACCCTTTACAGCCTCATTTGTCGTCTTCCCGTGAGCGCCCAACGCGAGGCGTCCCACAGTCCTTTGATTTACATCCATTCCAGATTGCACCTCTGACTTCATGCACACCACTGATCGAGTTCCCAAATGTAAGCCCCGGAACCATCACACCCTTCCACAGCCCTCGAAGCACCTCGTACCTATTGTATCCCCATAACGCTCTGTGCTTCATGATTGCAGCATTTCTCTTTCCCTTTGTTACCGATGCTTTCTCTTGTACCTCCATATATCTATCCCCCCTCATTTACCCACACTCCGAGGTACTTGTACTCGCTTACCCTCGGTATTTCTTGGCCCTGTATTAAGACCGCATGGTCTTCGTGATCATTGAACACCATCAATCCACATTTTGTTGCACTAAAACCTAGTCCTAGAGCCTCGCCCTCCCTTCCGCATATATCTGCCAGCCGCTGTATATCATCTTGACTGTCCGCAAATAAGACAATATCGTCAGCATAAAATAGACCTGGAAGCTTCTGCTCAACCATCGCGCCTGCCTGTTTGTGCGACAGATTAAATCCAATGTTGCTCCCTTCTAGCGCTTTTTCCATCCTCACCATGTACAGCATGAATAACAGCGGGGACAAAGGACACCCCTGTCTCAGCCCCTTGCTAATGTCAACGCTGTCCTTGCTGCTTATTCCTTCCCATTGTACACAAACTGTATTTTCTCGGTATATCTCCCTCAAAAGCTGTATACAGTCGTCACCTATGCCCACTTCCTTCAATATATCCCACAAAATTTCCTGATTAACGTTGTCATATGCCCCGGTGAATTCTAGATAAGCTACGTATAAGGGCCTGTTTTCTATTTTTGATATTTCTATACACTGTGTAAGAACAAACAGGTTATCGTCTAACCGCCTGTCGATTCGGAATCCATTCTGGAGTTCTCCCAAAATATCATTTTGCTCTACCCACGTTTCTATTTTTAATTTTACTGCCTGCATCGCCATCCGGTATAGCACCGATGTAATAGTTAGCGGTCTATACGAGCGAATGTCATCCTTTTCTCCCCTGCCTTTATAGATTAAGTTCATTCTACTTTTTCGCCAACTGTCTGGTATTTCCCTCTCCTGTAAGCACTTTTCTACGGCTTTCAGCAGTGCTTCTTTAGTGCTCTGTCCTAGTTAATTAGGCTGACGGGAACCCCATCTAAGCCCGGAGTAGTGCGCTTAGGAATTTTTCCTTCGGCCTTCTTCCAATTGAAATTCTCAAGTACTACATCTTCCTCGGTTGTACTCTTCTGTATACTTTTACTCACCGGGGGGAATCCCCTGGGCGACCTTTTTAAACGAATCGGCTGTTACCTTTCGGATGTAACCTAGCGCTTCATACCCTTCCAATTGATTTCCTTCTTCATCTACCATATGTTGTTGCATTGTTACAGACTTCCTACCTAGCGCTTTTAGGTGGCTCCAAAATATCCTAGGCGCGGCCTTCTTCTTTTCGCGAATCTCTGTCATCCAGCGTTCACTTTCGCCTTTAATTTTTGCCTCGACTAATTTCTGCACAATGGATTTTTGCTCTAAATATATTTCCCATACTTGGTTGACTTCATCCTGTGGCCGCTTCTCCTTTTTTGCTTGTCTGTGCTGCCGTGATGCCTCACGTCGCTTCTCGATCGCATCCCGGATTTCTTTGTTCCACCAACTTTTTGGCTTTCTCTTTCCTTTCCAAGAAATAGTTTTCTTCTCTTTTTCTATTTCTTTCGTGATTACATGTAGCAGCACACTATACTTCCAGTCTTTGCCTGGAAGTTTGTCTACTTCTTCCTCGACTCTTGCGGCTATATTAGTTATTTGTTTCTCATTTAAATATGAGCTGCCAATGTTCGATTCTAGGTTCTTATTTTCAGTTTTATATCCCATTTGTAATGTTATGCGTTTATGATCACTACCCAAGCTGTTAATGCCTTCCTCGTCTATTCTCATCTCTCTAAGTTTGTCATAGATTCCTTCTGTCATGAGACAATAATCAATGCTCGACTGCCTGTTTCCGACTTCGCACGTGATCTGTCCCTCACACTTAGGCCCCGCGTTAACTATTTCAAGACTATGTTGCTCGCAGAGATCTAGCAATAACTTGCCATTGGAGTCTGAATATCCGTCAAGGTCATGTATGTGTGCATTCATGTCCCCTAGAAGGATTATTTCGGCATCATGACCAAATTCTTTAATATCGGTGCTTATGCATTTCACTATCTCCAGATTCTTTTCTCTGCAGTTATTCCCCGTCCACAAGTAAGCTACACCTAGCCACGTTTTCTTTCCACCTACTGTGCCCGAAACCCACAGGTGCTCTGAACACGTTTTCTTCACTCTATCCCATTTTGCTCTGCTATGAATTAGCATTCCAACACCCCCACCTCTCCTTTCTGATATGATCCTGTTGCATCCTTCCCAAATGTAATTGTCAATATGTGGTGGCTCTTCCAAGTCTCTAAGGTGTGTTTCTGTAACCGCATAAACACCTATCTGTTCCTTGTTTAACTGTCCCTCAATCTCTAACCATTTTGCTTTTTTTCTGCCACCCTGCATGTTAATGTAACCAATTGCGACACGCGCCTTCTCCCTTCTTTTACCTTTTCTCTGGTTTTTCGCTATACTACCTGTCACAGAGTCCCCCCTGGTTGTTGTCCTCATTACATGCTACCCTGGACACCGAAGGGCCCGCATGCCCCCCCAAAAAAGCTACTGCGCGACCTGCAAGTCGCCAACCCACCTCATGACCAAGCCTCCTATTGAAGTGTATTCCGTCTCTTCGAAAACCACCCCACCTGTGCACCTCTCTGTTTATTTCCACTACCTCGATGCCCTTCTCTCGACTCATCTGCCATATGTCTTTGTTTGCGTCGACAACCGCTCTTTGCAGGTTGCCGTCACGCACCGGTACCTCCGGTATTGTGCATACCACTATCTGCACCTGAGGGGAAATGGCGCGCATGTCATCGACCCCTTTCGCCAATGTGGTCGCTAGTTCGGCTGATTCTTCATTCCAGACGTCGTTTAGACCTCCCGCAATTATCACGAGGTTACGTCCATTAGCTTTAGTTGCGAGTTCTGCGCTAGCTTGTCTCATCACTGATCCCAGCCTACGTCCCGGGAACGTCCCTATTAAAACTCGTTTGTCGCCTCTCACCCTTTCCTTGACTGCTTCTGCGCATCTAGCTAAATTCGAGTCCCCGGCCATTATAACGTGCTCCGACTTTTCTGCTGGACTGTCCCGCACCTGGCCACTGCCTCGGTCACCAGCTCGCGCAACCGCCGCTGTTTTGCTCCCCCCCCCATCCCCAAAACCACCTCGCGGAAACTGGGTCTTGTGCCCCCCTGCACCTGTCTTCCCCAAACCTTTCTCCACCTTCGCGTCTCCCACTATGGGGGTTGATGCCCCCCCTGTTCCCGCCGTCGCTTGCTTCCTTGTTCACCATGACTGCCTTCGCTAACCCTTCCTCAGCTGACTTTAGCCTTTCTCCCATAGCCATCGTTTTTTCTCGCTCTGTCGCCAACGCATTCTCCAGCTCGGCGATTTTTACCTTGAGCTCATTCTGGGCAGCCATCATTATTTCCATTTTCGCCTCTAACTCACATTGCTTACACTTGGCGTCAGCTTGTTCTGCCTTGTCATCCTCTATTTTCCATCCCATTCCGCACCCTGAACACTTTACGGTCTTTTTGACCATGGCCAGATCGTTCACACTTCGGATTACATGCACTCAAAGCCAAAAGGTACCACAAAACTCCGCCAGTATGCTTCAAAGCACTTGTGTACCCTTCAGCCACGTGGTGGCCGAAAAAAAAAAAGCCAAGAGACTGTCACACAAGAAACAGTACAAAGTTGTAACCCCAATTAATGTTCAATCTAGTGGGTTATGTACTCATATAACTAATAAAAGCAAGCTCGAATCATGCAGAAAAAACTTATCTGTCGCTGTCATTCCGGAGCCGACGAAAAACACGTCCGTCATCTAGCGGCACTCGTGCACCGGCTCAGTGCACTAACGTGCACTGAGCCGGTGGCGCCTCGGTGCGGGAGTGAACGAAAGGAATTGGCGTGTTCCGTGCAGCAGCCCACCCATGAGCGCAGGCGTGTCAGGTTGTTAGCGGTGCATCGCTATGTCGCGTATGAATTGCTGTGTCGCGAAATGTGCCGATAACTATAAGAACTACGCACCTGGAACAAAGTTTTTCAGTTTTCCGCAGTGACTGTGCTTCAGAAACCGGCGGAAACACTGGATTAGTGGACGCCACGCGTAGGCGTGCGCAGGGTTCCCCTTCAGAGAGGGAGACGGCTTGTCGCAGCACCTCCCTTCCCTATTAAGTCAATGTATGGGGCAGACTTTGCGTCCCTCCTTAGGTGACTAGAGGGGGCAGCCGCCTCCCTCGTGCGCACGCCTATGACGCCACGTAAAGCAAGTGATCCCGCGGGCACGTTTATGAAGTACATGCATGCAGCTAGTTCGCTGTGAATTTACTGTCCACGCTTGTTAACTGATATTTTTAACGTGCTGGAGGAACCGAGGGCATCCGGAAAAGTGATCTCGACTCTGTAGTCCACAATTCGTTGGCGAAAAGCAATCGACAGATCCAGCAATCCTCCCTTGTACACTGCATGCTGCTGTTTTTCCCCCCGTATCGCAGTTCGCAAACAGTAACATTAAGGAAGAAGTCGCGCATGCCAGGCAAAATGCGTCGCAGACCACGAGAATTTCAAAATTTATTCCCCATGTACTGCCATAGCCCTTAATTAACAGCAGTGCGCGTGCAAGCGAAGCCGGGCCACGCCGTTCTATTGCGCTACGTGACAGCTGAGATATCGCGCGCAAAGCTGGCACATGACAAATTTACTCAAGGACCCATGCAGCCCGAGCAACGCCTACGAACGGAGCTGAATTACTACTGCACAGAAAACTTCGCGCAAATGCCACGCATTACTAAATGCAACCCGGGCAGTTCGGCCGGCCACCGTACGGCCACCGTACGTATTACTTGTGCGCATAGCAAGGGGTTGTCTAACACATGTCATACACAAATGTCATCGTTTACTCAACAATAATCAGGCAAAATGGCAAGAAATAATGTTTACAAACATCGATTGTGACGGTCTATGCTTCGAGCTTTACGCTGGCCGGCCGCACGAATCGCCCTTTCAATACACTCTACCGCGCGTCTGTGCTACGTCACATCGAAAACATGATTGATTCCGTAAATTTATGTCCTTCCTCCTCGTTTGGGGTCCCAAAAGTATCATGCACTGATAACTTTCTGGAAGCCTACCCGTTTTATCAAACCTGTCACCTTCGCGCACACGCACTTGCATACAACGCGGGCATAGCTGACGGAGAGACGACGATTCATAGCACGCCAGTTGACAATAAAGTGGCTGCAAGTCGCCACTCGCGGCGCTGACTGCGCAAAGGTGCATTGCACTGCTGCGCCCCCCTGTAGGTGCTGCACGTTTCCCATACTGACTCTAGAGGAAAAGCTGGGCCGCTAAAGCCATAACCACGCAAGCAGCGACATCTTGGAACGTTGTCATTGTTGCCATTACAATAAGTTACAGAAGCGCTAAATATGGCGTTTGAAAACACTCAAACTCTCGCAATAAAAACAGTAAACAAGCGCGTTCGCGTGTTATAAACGAACGGAAATTATTTGGTGGTTACATCAACTACTTTTAGAGCAGATACAATGGCTATTTATGCAATTTACTGCACGCGGAAACGAGCATTTGCAGGTTCGTTTACTAGATGGCGCCACCGTTCTTGTATCATATCGCACCCACCCTCGGCTATGCGTATGGACCCGCTCCTAACATACACAGATATTCTGGAACACCAAAGACTTGAAAGACGGAAACTTCCGCCCCCCGGGGCCAAACCTCAGCAAGGAATCTCAGGTAGCGTGGCGTCGCCTGCAGACCTTGTCCTTTCCCAACCCATACATATTGTCCAAGATAGATCCCGACACATACGCATCACAGTGCAGGTTCTGCGCCAATAAAACAGCCACCCTGTACCACATGGTATGGGAATGCCCACACAACCCACCTATGCAACCCAGGACACAACACAACATTATAGGGTGGGAGGCAGCTCTGTCCAGCTCGGATCCGAAGACCCAAGAGGCCCTCGTGAAACGTGCGAGGACAGCGGCCCGCGCCAATGGGATCCCGGACTAAGGATCCCACTCACCGATCTTTTCGCGAAGAACATGAAATAAATGTTTTATTCTCTCTCTCAACATTTCAGAGCGTTGCCGCGCAGCGTGCGGCCGATTACGCCGGCTTGCTTGCGCGTCGGGCGAGTGTCTCGTCGTACGTGTACTTGTTGCCACGAGCCAACAACTCGACTTTATGTGACAGTCTTTTACTGTGGCGCAATAGAGAGCTATGAAACAGAAAGAAATGCCAGGGGTTATTGCAGCATCCAGTGGCGAGTGTGAGTGAACGTCACCCGAAAGCCGAGTATTGTTCCATCATGGCGGCACCCTAGCGGTTATAGGTTTTAATGCATGGGCCCTATGGGGGAGCTTTTACTCTAGAGTCAGTATATTAACTCTATGCAATGGAGGCGAGGGGGGCTCCCGCAGCGATGAAGCAGCTTTGGTACGGCTTGGGTGCGCTAGGGGCGCTGCGAGCTAAAGGAGCGTGTCTGTTGGCACGCGTTGCATTGCCACTTTGCGCTGTTTACGCGCGTCCAGTGCCTCGTTGCCGGTACTTTTAGCGACATTGTGCTGTAGTTGAGTGAATAAGTGGCGTTGGTGTCCGTGCTTGTCTACCGGAATAATAAAAAATGACAGGGAGACGGCGGGGCAAGCGAGACGGCTTCTGTTTTGTGCCAAATTGTAAGAGCGGCTATCACTCGTGTAAGGAGGTGTGCTCCTTGTTCCGGGTGCCCCTTGAAGCTGATCGCAGGTAAAAATAGTCACAGAATATCAAGAGAAGTGATCGAGTCCTAGACAGAGCAGCATTTCTCTATGCTTTGTTGGAAGCCGACGGTGTCGAGCATAGCAAGGTAGCACTGAAAAAGACCCATTCACATTAAGAAGCAAGCTGGTGAGAGTGCTGCAACCGCCGAAGTTCTCGTTAGAGGAAATAAAGTGGCGCCAAGAGGAGCTCATAGCGCGAGAGGATGTAGAGTTACTGGTCAACAATGTAAGCAAGTTGTTTTTGTGCCCTGGACAGTAGCGTAGCCAGAAATTTTTTTTCGGGGGGGGGGGGGGGGGGTTCAACCATACTTTATGTATGTTCGTGCGTGCGTTTGTATGTGTGCGTGCATATATAGGCACCCGTCAATGCAGTTTACGAGGTGCGATGGTAGCGCCAGAACACACAGCTTAACGAGTAGACGCAGCAAAATCGGGTCACCCACTGCGTAGCCTAGCGAGTAGACCCAGCAAAATCGAACCCGCCAGGCACAGCTGCATCTTTGTTCAAGTGGGGGTAGGGGGTCACGGGTGATTATGGACGCACCCAGGAAGCGTGTGTTGAAACGGCTGCCAAAAGGGAGACACTTGAGCGCGTCGATGTGGTATGCGAGCGTTTCATTTTCTTGGTATCCCTGGCGGTCGGTATCGTCAATGCTGAGCCGGCCCACAAGAGCTCCATCGCGCCCTCTGGTCAGTGACGGGTGCCTATACGCAAGCAAAACTGAAAAATTTCGGAAGGAGTCTGAACCCCCCCCCCAACCCCCCCCCCCCCCCTTGGCTAGGCCACTGGCCCTGGAGTGGAAATGGAGCCTCTAGCAGGCAAATGTCGAAGAACTGCACGCTTGGTAGCAGATGACCTCGATCCATGTTTTCACTGTAAATATCAGAGAAAGCTGATACTCAACCAGCTTTCCAGAAGACGATGTCAGAAGTTATCTTAAGCAACTCCTCGTAATATATACGGCGCAGGCCCGTAGCCAGCAATTTTTTTTCGGGGGGCGGGGGGGGGGGGCACTTGAAAGACACCTATTTTCATTATTTATTCTTGCCCCCCCCCCCCCCCCCCCCATTCGAAATTCAGGAGGGGGGGGGGGGCTAAGGCACCCCTCCTGGTTACGGGCCTGATACGGCATTGTCTACGGAGAACGAAAGCCAAGCTTAGCAACGCAAGAATTAATAATAATATCTAGGGTTTAACCTCCCGAAACCACGATATGATTATGAGGGGCGCCGTAGTGGAGGGCTCCGGAAATTTCGACCATCTGGTGTTCTTTAACGTCCACTGGCATCGCAGTACAGTACACGGGCGCATTTCGCCTCCATCGAAATGCGACCGCCACGGCCGGGATCGAACCCGCGACCTTCGGGTCGAGCACCTAGCCGCAACACCACCGCGGAGGACAGCAACACAAGAATTAGCTTGAGACAGATGAGCCAGGGTGTCATCATAAAGAACAGTGAAATTTTAAGTTCTTCGTTTTTGATTCTATGCTAAGTCATTGAACAAGGAGCGCAGCCCTAAGAGAGAAGAGCTACTGTGAAACACCTGAAGCTGAAGCGATGTAATTGAGCAGCTTTCTTGACAGGTTGAGTTATTAATTGATAATTTCTGGGTTTCAACGAGAGAAACCACAATATTATATTCACTCGATAAGTCTGTGCCTCTTTGGGAAGATATTTTTGCTTAATAAAAAAGCGCAGCTGGTCTGCAAAAATTCAGAATTAGAAATAAAGTTCAGAATTATGTTTGTCATGTCGGCGTCATTTGTCATGCGCGATCAGTCACAAAAGTAGAAGCAACACACATTTATTCCAAACAGCACAGAGACGGGACACTTCTGTGTCCCGTTTCTGCGCTGTTTGGAATAACTATGTGCACGTTCCAACAAGCCCGCTTAGCCACCATTTTAAAAGCAACACGCATTCGCTTGAACCCGACTGTTAAGCATATGAATATTAAAGATATATAAAACAGGCGTAACCGAACACAGGCACTCATACGCATTTAATATAGATATTTAAGCTCCATGATTTAATGCGTTAAAATTCATCCAATACCATTTTAAGGTAGGCCACTACTTGATAATATTTCTGAATTAAAAAAAAAAAAACTGGTGATAACGACAGCAATCAATTGTGACCGGGTGCGTTTTATTGTATAGGCTTTTTTATAGCAAGAAAACTGCAGCTGTCTATGGAAAAGGGCTAGATTTCGTCATTCGGTGGTATCACAATGGTTATTAATCGCATAGACAGCCGCACCTCCACGACGGTAACTAGGAACGACACAAAAATCTGCCACACAACCCGCTCCCAGAGCTATCGCCGCGGCGAGCGTAGCGCTCCTGTGACAAGCAGCGCCCTCTGGTGGCGTGCGGAGCGATCATCGCAAAAAGGACCTTCTTTCCGGCGCCGCACGGCACACTTCCCCCTTCTAGTACACTGTACCCGCACTATTCTAGCCACTGTACCCGCACGCCCGGTTCCGTTTAATCATCGACAATGCGGCGCCGAACGTAGCGATAGCGTGTTAAACGCTGCCGGTGAAGACTGAGAATGCCTGATTGCTGCGTACCGCTGTGCACTAACCACAACAGAAAGGGCTTGCGAATATTCCGCTTCCAGCGAGCCCGGGCCGACGGCTACTCTGGCTCGCTCAAATAAATCGAGACGGCTGGGAGCCCACCAGTGCGTCTCGTATTTGCTCTGTGAGTACTGCGCATTTCCTTCACTGTTTTTCGCTGCAGCACATGTTATATGTGTTTCACAGTGTTCGCGAATGCATATAGATAACCGAAGTTGTTGCTGCGTTCACGCATTGCGAGTAGGCAGCCTACATACGGGACGCGTCCGCGCGACCACACGGAGACGCGCTCGCTGGTCGTGAGCTGTTGCCTCCCTTGCGTGAGCTCGCGTCAGCGCCGCTCAGCGTTACGTCGCAAGAGCTCAGGGGAGCGGCGGTTGGGACCAAAATGGCGGCGCACAGAAAATTGGTGGGAGCTGGCAACAGCGTGCCCCCATTACCCGCTGGTTTTGGCTGAGTTTCTTGAAGACACTTTTTGAAGATGTCTCCACCCTAAAACGGCCGGTCATCTAGGCCATAGAGTTTCCTATAAATACACTAGAGGGGAACTCTGGCGCTAGTGTCGATGGGGGCTGCAACACACGAAAGCGTATCGCCGGAGTCTGGCTCTTTCCGGTTTGGCTCGAAACCGGATATGACGTATCCTTAGGGAGGTACTCGCTGCCCCTAGGTAGGTACTACTGTAGCTAGGGAACAATCCGACGATTCCTCGGCCTTGTCCCCAGCCGCCCATCCTTCACTCCAAGCTGCCAGCCAAACCCGACCCTCGCCGGCCATTGCGTTTACGCGTGGAGTTATGCCTTCTATGCACGGTGTGGTGACAGGCGACAGCCAAGTGAGCAGGAGTCGCCTTCCCTTGACATCAGTCGAGACCTGCAAGTTAAGTTTCGGTGTATTTGACGCAGTGTGCATGGCTGAGGCGGTCCCTGCGACGTGCTTCCAGCGCTACCAGCGTGTAGATTTTGCAGTCATGCTGGTGGAAAGAATCTTTGCAATCAACGCGGAGCCTCAAGCGATATGCGACACGGGGTACGTATTCTGAAATTATGAGTTGGTTGGCGTCAGTCGCTGAACGTACGTTGTATTTCTTTACATTTTAGGAGCTAGTTAACTGCAGGGGTAACTGCAGCACGATGTGGCCCCCGTGCGGTACGTCTTCATGGTGTCCCCACGTTGCTACAGCTCCGATCACGCCGATGTGGAGCGCAAGATACAGAAAGCACGCTCTCCGAACCGTGAGCTGACGGCTACGCTGAAGCGCTTGCCGTGTGTCCGCACCTTGAACGCCGAGGTAAGTTTACGCCGGCATGCTGGTGCGCGCCGCCGAGGCGCTAACAATTGGCGGTCTTGGTTTACCCTACTGTAAAGACGGAAATGCCGTACCGTCGTGGTCGGCACGCAGCATTTTTTAAAAACCGTTTAGCTGCGCTAGTTGTTCATTGCTTGCGGCAAAGTGGTGAGATGAAGGTTTCGCGGATTAAAACACCGTCATGCTGGCAACGACGGTCCGGCATATCCGTACTTGCCTGCACTGACAACAGACACGATTATTTATTTCTTGGACTCTCAGCGCCTGAGGGCATTACAGAGGGGAATGGAGATACATAAAGAAAACAATATAAACAGCAAGGCATAACGAAAAAAAAAAAAAGACGTAGAAGTTCAAAGTGACTGGCGAAAACTCACAGCAAGACGAAGAATTAAAATAGCAGTGGGGATACATGAGAACAATTTTAAGAGTTAGGGAAAAAATTATACAAACAATAACAAGCACAGCTATATATATTCCGAGAAGAGCAATGGTTTTACAAAACATTATCAAACAACTGGTTATATAAAACATATGCGACTGTTCAACATATGTCTGTGCATACAACATTTGTACATATCTTTAAAGTCATTTCGTAACGTTTCGCTCAATAAAAAAATTACAACACAGTCACCTTCCCTACGCATGCTTCGCATAACATCGATTCCCAAGGTATGTGGGATCTGCCGAATTTTTTGTTACCTTAGACCCTGTTTGGGGTATTACATAAGGGGTGGTTAGCATATTCATACAATAATAGCACGTGTTATGGCATGATAAAGTTTGCAACGTGTCCAGAAATTCGAATGACTGATACGGCAGCAGCATGGTGAGGCAGGTCATTCCAGTCTCTGGCAGCCCGAGAGGAAAAAAATGAGGCTTGAAATGTTGCGGTTTTGTGTTCAAGGAAGGGTTACTTGCAGTTGATGGCCAGTGCGCTGAGACGTGCGTGAGGATGGCGGTGAGATGTAAGGTGGGCGGTTTAGTGAGCTGTAAAAGAATTTGTGAAGAGAGAGAGAGCATGGCAACACGACGACAGCGAGGGATGATATGCTTGATTCTGCTTTTAAGAGAGAAATGCTGACGTCATATGAATATGAAGAATGGATCAATCTTGTGACATGATTCTGAACTGATTCAAGTGCATTGATGATATATGCTTGGCGAGGGGTTCCAGATGGCAACGGCATATTCTAGTTGTGGTCTGATAACTGATTTGTACGCGAGAATGAAGGAAAGAAGTGGAAATATTGAGGGCTCGTTTTTTCTTTGTTAGACACAGTATTAATGAGAACTAACAGACAATAATGCCAAGGAAAGTATAGGGGATGTCACTAGTAGTAAATGTAAATGTGAAGAAAGAAAAGTGGACAAAAAGATAACTTGCCGCGGGCAGGCACCGAACCTGCGACAATCGAACGACGTGTCCGATGCTCTACCAACTGAGCTACTGCAGCGGCCATTCCCCCCCCGTCCACTTTATGGGGTATATATGTGCATTTAAACGTGGGAGCGTCAGTCAGCGCCGCAAGTAGCCATGATGGCGAGTGTGGAACTCTCTTTCTGCCTGTCCGCCACGGTGGTGTAGCGGTTACGGTGCTCGGCTGCTGACCCGAAGGTCGCGGGTTCGATCCCAGCCACGGCGGTCACATTTCGGTGGAGGTGAAATGGTAGAGGCCCGTGTACTGTGCAATGTCAGTGCACGTTAAAGAACACCAGATGGTCGAAATATCCGGAGCCCTCCCACTACGACGTCTCTCATATAATCATATCGTGGTTTTGGGACGTTAAACCCCAGATATTATGATATTATTATTATTATTATTATTCTTTTTCTGCCTGTTGCCATCACATAGCATGTGATCTTGTTACGAGCTGGCAGCTGACAAATTATCCCTCGCATACAGCCTGAAAGCATCAAGCCTGCCAGAATGAGACCCTGCTATGAATGAACGAAAGAAGTGGATATATAAGGGCTCGTTTTTTCTTTGTTAGACACAATATTAATGATAACAGAACAATGCCAAGGAAAGTGTAGGGGATATTACTAGTAGTAAATGTAATGTAAATGTGAAGAAAGAAAAGTGGACAAAAACATAACTTGCCGGTGGGCAGGGACTGCACCTGCAACCTTCGAATATGCGAGAAGTTTGACTTGCTGAGGCGCATGACGGAGGTGACGTTTCATAAATCCTAAGGTCTTTTGCTGATGACATGACGTAGTCACATGCACAATCCAGGAAAGGTTGTGGGATAGAGTTACGCTTAAATACTTATATGTTAGAACTGATCCAACTGATTTGTGATTATGTGAGTAGAAAGGACTGGATTGCGTCATCTGAAATTCCTGACTGTGGTTATTGACAAGGTGTTCAGACGAACAGTACTTGACATCAATTCAAGGATGTTTATGACAATGGCTGCAGTGATCACGGCATATGGGTGATAATGAGTCACAATTTGTGAGGAGAGGGCGTTGTCATTTTTAGTAGAGACATTTGAGAATACATGGCCTGCAGTGACATCACGTGAGCCGGCTCGTATGTATAGAGACAATGTTGACGAGCCAGTCTGACGGCCATGACTGCAATGGCAATGGTACTGACACAAGCATCCTAAACCTTTCTCGCCAAAGCCCACCAATAGAGTAGACATTGTTTTAAGGCATGTGAAAAGAAATCTTCGACTGAAAGATCAGTATGTGGTGGCACCAAATTCCAAAGACAACCGCCAGTATCAGCATCTTCTCAGTGACAACCAACTCACTATGCAGCAAGATGGCAAGTTGGGCCAGTTGGTTTACGTTCATATTTGAAGGCTTTGTCGAAGCGCACCAAAACGCACACAAGTAGAATCAGACAGGACAGCGCTTACATATGACGTCGTTCGGTAACTTTTGTTACCCCTGAATAAATGAAAGCCCACAAGTCACTGTCACCTCGATCTGTGAGTGGACGAGTGAAAACCTGTCAATGAAATGGGTTCATGTACAGTCTGTTTCACACTTAGGGGAAATCTCGGAGGGCGCAAGACATCGCGGTGCTGCCCGCTGCAGTCGCGCGCTGGCAGCAGCTCGCGTGTGCGCAGACGCTTGAGGGGCGTAGTGTTTAACAGCATCCTCTGCTACGGATGCTGTTCTTTTTTTTTTTTTTTTTTTTTGGAAAGTATCACTTAAGTAGCTTTACTTTGCTGCTGTCAAGTGGGTTTTGAGCAAGTTCCGTTAATGAGCCTCACATTTCTATGACAACAACAAGCGCTTTGTAGAAGCTTTGCCATCTATTCAGGACCACAGAGAGTGGCTTCTTTTCATTAGGCCCAAAGAGGCCGTTATAGAAGCACAAATTTCGGTGTACTTTAGGTACAGCTTGTTAGCGTGTTTAATTAATGCTACAAACTTTATACTCTGATAACATTTAAGCAGTCTGTGTATGCCTCGTCTAGATGACTGAAATGCAGCAGCTGATTGCCTTTGCAATTTAAAAAAAGTAGTCCCGCTCATGCACTTAGTGATGCTCTTCGAAGGCAGGGTCACCGGCTGTCCGGCTCATGATGTCAGTCTGGGAGTATCCACGCATTGGTGCAGGCTTGTGCGCATCTGCCTTTGAGGAGAAAGTGCCGCATGCTTCTAAAGTTGTATTCAACTGTAC
>JALIZH010032019.1:0-25845 GCA_030522465.1 Rhipicephalus appendiculatus
GTTGGTCGAAATTTCCGGAGCCCTCCACTACGGAGTTCCTAATAGTCATATCGTGGCTGTGAGGCGTTAAACCCCAACAATTATTAGTCCGGAAAATCGTGGACCTTGACCATTTCCCTGGTGCGGCAGATCAAGTTGCGAGACAGGCTTGAAAGCTTGGCTTCCCTACGTAGTCGAGTCCACTGCCTTATTCCTCGCCTTGCTCCAAGCCGCAGTGATTGTTGTAAGCTACCATATCGTAAGCAAGGCCAACGTTTTTAGATTAATTAACGTTGGCAAGGCGAAGCAGGTTAATGGGAAACTCAAGCGGAAGTTCTTCAGCTCCCCCCTATGCGGCCCAACTAAAACACTCAACAGTTCTGCGCACTCGTCGACTCATAGCAAATTGCATATAAAGCAGTGGTGATGCTATTACTTTCCGATCAAAGAAAATTAATTTCCTGAAACAGGAAGAACATTTTATTGGTCCATGAAGCGTTCACTGGTTCTGTCCGTACTTTCGTCGTCGATTATGTAACTTTCAGGCCAGGCAGAACAGAATAAAATCATGACAGAGTGCTCCAACGTCAACAGCACCTACTCAGTAGTAGCCTTCCTAATAATACAAGAATATCTCGGGTTTTACGTACCAAAACCACGATATGATTATGAGAGACGCCGTAGTGGAGGGCTCCGTAAATTTCGACCATCTGGTGTTCTTTAACTTGCGCTGACATCGCACAGCACACGGGGCGCTAGCATTTCGCCTCCATCGAAATGCGACTGCCGCAGCCGGGATCGAACCCGCAACCTTCGGGTCAGCAGCCGAGCACCCAAACCGCTACACCTCCGCAGCGGACCGCGCGGTAGCCTTCCTTGCAATGTTGTAGCTCAAGGCGCGAAAGCGTCGCGTAGGCGGCCTGCACCGCAGAGAACCTACAAGGTGTGGTCGTGAGGCATGGGAAACAATCTCCATAGCAGAAGCTCGGGGCAGATTTCATTATATAATCAAGTGATTGCTGTTTATAAGTAAAACTTCACCTAAGTTGGTGGTTTCCCAATGTGCAGCCGACAGTGACCACTGTCGAAAGTGGGGGCTCCGCCCCCCTAACTTTCTCAGTGGGGGGGGGCTAGCGCCCCCCTTGCCCCCCGGTAGATACGCCTATGCCGACGGTCGAACTTGGTGTTTAATATGGCATCTAAGGCTTTCGCGTTAAATGTTTAAGCCCGGATGAAGACAGGGGTTTCGCTGTGATGGGGTGCGGCCACTGTACCTTTCCCCACCAGATATACATGTATGCCACTATTCCGTCCACATGATGTTCATCTGCCCGCTGTAAAAAAATGTAGATAATGTTCTTGCTTAATTAATCCAAGTAAGCAAGGTATAATATGCCCTCCTCGTTGCATTGTGCTCTTGATGCAAGTTTTTTTTTTTTGCTTGATTTTATTATTTTGCAGTTGGCCTGTGAAGCGTGCAAGATTCTTCTACAAGAACCAAAGCCATGTGGCTGCATGTTGATTTCATAAAGAAGATTGATAATGGACAACCTCGGTATCCAAAAATGGACATAGTGCAAATTTTCAAGCTGGCATGCACTTTGTCAGTGAAGTGATGAAGCACATTGAAGTCCGGAGAAGTGGAAATCTGTGTGAACTTCTTCATTCAGCCCTGCTTCCACATTTTGTAACGTGCCCTGCACTATGGTGTGGTTCGGGCAGCCCTAACTAAGCACACGAGCCACATCTGTGATGTTCTTCTGAAACGGCTGCTTCGACCACTGCTAGCCAACCGGACAGGGGAACGTCAGCACAACTATGCAGCGTCTCGTTAGGCTTGCACACAAGCCCCTCTCCAGAAAGGTGCTGCGCCTTTGAGGCATATGACGGTGTGTCACCAAATGAAGTGTTTTATTTATTTTGCAATGCAAAATTATTCTACCGTGTTAGAAAACACATGCATACTGGCGGTTCAGCGAGTGGAGATTTTTGCTTGATAAAGATATGATTCATTTTACGCACAGAACCTTGTATTTAATATTTTTTTTCTGCATGCAAATTGTGCATCCTTGAAACAGTACAAAAACAGTTGTGCTATTCAGATTGCTGAAAACATTGTGCAGTATTCAAATAGCCCAAAATAGCACGTTCAGGACATTCGTAAAAGTACTTAAAACACATGTATTAATCCTGTGATGCGAAAAGTCCGCTGCGGTGGTATAGCTGTTACGGCGCTCGGCTGCTGATCCGAAGGTCGCGGGTTCGATCCCGGCCGCGGCGGTCGCATTTCGATGGAGGCGAAATGCTAAAGGCCGGTGTACTGAGCGAAGTTAGTGCACGTTAAAGAACGTTAAAGAAAGATGGTCCAAATTTCCGGAGCCCTCCACTACGGCGCCCCATAATCATATCGTGGTTTTGGGACGTAAAACCCCGGATACTATATTATTGTGACGCGAAGACGGGACAGGCTTTTTCATTTACGCTTAATACTTTTTAAACGTGTGGTCAAAGTTGGCTGTTGACGAGACGGACATGCGTAATCAAAGCAGTTCCGTATCCCCGTATAAAAGGGAAGCAATTTGCACCGGAGAAAAGGTCCTGTTGAGGCATAAAAGACTGCACTAGCTGAATGGACACCAAACTCGACGTGTCCGCTTCACAGCGAGCCTGCGAGCGCCAGACACGCACCGCTTCCCCGGAGCAAACTGACATCGACCGGTGGCGGCAGTAAAACGAAGTAGGCCTCTCCCGCTGTTTTCGGCGCACGCAGCAGGCCGCGCCTCGTGCGCTTTGATCCAGCGGCCGTGCAACAGAAACGAAGATATTGGGCACTGATCTATTCAATAGACGAAGTGATCTGAAACGGTGAGGCATAAAACGAGCTCAGATGAAGAAAAACAGCTGATGCATTTTTTTTTAAATGCCAAAAACAAGAAAACGCTGCCGACAGTCCAGAATGGTGCGCCTTTTGCCTGGAAGGACCACTTGCTCTACAAGTCTATAGCCATTACGCCCATGCAACAGAGGACGGCACCGACGGAAGCACAAGGATGGTGCTGATTTTGTCCCAAAATATTGCTACATTCGGTTCGTATTCGATTTGGTTCTAAAATTCACTATTCACACACCCCTACCGAAAACGCTTGGCCCTGCTTTCTTATCGCGTCATGTGGGAGCGAAACTGGTCAGGCATTGGAGATTTGCGGTTCATTTTATTTTTTCTTCGCACCTATCTAATTCACGCCTGAAGAAAAAGCGCGCGCGCAAGCAACCAAAGCTGGCATACTTCGCGTGGGGTTACACCTGCTCAGGAAGCATCAACGTTCCGGCGGCTTCGGCCCCGCAAAGCAGCCTCAGCTGCACGGCTTCTGGGGGGGGGGGGGGGGCAAGCCTCCCTTATGTGTGTATTAGATGTGAAGCATCTTATGGCGAAGCTTAATCCGGTGGTGGTGGTGGTGGTGGTGTGCGGCGTGACCACCCTTACTGCGCATGCGCAAACCCTTTAAAAAAATAAAAATAAAAAACCTCCTCTCCCCCCTCTCTCTCCTCTAGGCATCCCTCCCCGCAGCAACCACACCCTCACTGCGCATGCGCCTCCTCTCTCCCCTCCTACGCTCCCCCCTCTCTCCTCTAGGCATCCCTGCCCGCGGCGTCCACACTCCCGCTGCGCATGCGCGTCCCCCCCCTCTCTCTCCTCTCCTACGCTCCCCCTTTCTCTCGCCTCGCGACGCCGACGCAGGCAGCGTCTGCTAGCGAGTTTCTTCGTTGAAAAAAACCGACTGCTCGCGCTGCACAACCGTTCACTGGACACCCCGTATATATGGCAATGGATCTTGACCTGCAATGTGGTGCCGGTGGGAGATTTCTCCAGTGCGTTGTTGAACAATAAAAATTCGCAGCGTGCGCGTTAACTAAAAGCGGACTGCGGGTCTCTGTGTCCAGTCGGAGTCTTCTATCTCTCATTGCCCATTAGCAGCGATTGGCATGTTCCAGTAGGAAACACCACTCCATCACTGCGTGCTTTGCGCCTCCCCAGTTTTCTCTCCTGAGCAACGCTGGGATGAGCGCCAGCGTCAACGCCGCCGCCAGTGTAAGCGTTAGCGCCCGCTGCTTCACATCTACACATGGTTCCCTTTAGCGGGAGATGGTGTAATTATATATATATATATATATATATATATATATATATATATATATATATATATATATATATATATATATATATATATATATATGTCAATGAGAATAATAGTTCGATGGGCCAGTTGTCTTGGTTCAGCAATGGGTTGTAACACAACGGCGTTGTCAACAAGGATAAAATATTTATTTAGTTCCCAACAGTTTCGGGAGGGGACCTCCCTTCGTCAGGGGTTGAGTTAAACTCTCTCTCTCTATATATATATATATATATATATATATAGAGAGAGAGAGAGAGAGAGAGATTCATGCACATTTCATATAATAATGCCACGCGTGTTTCTTATTTTCGCCCACAAAGACTGTCCGCAATGCTCAGCGCAAACCGCGCCTCATTGTTCGATAAGCTTCGCGATTATTGTAGATCGTTTTCTTAAGATTGCGCGCAAGACGTGAACACTCGAGCTTATTCCAGAGCCTGCGCGACATCCAGTGATAAGGCTGAAATATTCGATGACACACGTTATAAATGCCGACGCGCTTCACCGCTTGTCAGTTTTTCGACGACCGACGCTCTGTGCACCGATATCAGTCTACAGCGTGCATTGCCTGCTGTAATCTGACTTTCTGTTGTGCGGCCACAAGTTCGGCCAAATAAAGAGGTTCACCTCGAAGAAGCCTACTGCTGTCTTCGTCCACGTCACTACCACGTGACAATAACAGCATTGAAAAAGTAGACTCAGCTTTTCATAGCATGCGCTGAGACAACCCTAGATTTACTTAGCGCCAGAAGAACACGCAGCACACAAGAGAGACACACAAGGAGGCGTCATGCGCACGCAAGGTCACGTGCGCATGACGTACCTGGGCCAGGTCGTGCACACGAGCGGTGTTGTGTCGTTTCGGCGTTCTCTGTAGTGTACTGCCCATTTCTTTGGGAGGGATGTCTCAGTGCGCGCAAGTTTGGAGAGGCTGGCACGGATCACGTATCCTTACCGCGACACACCGCGTCACACAGCTGGAACTGTTGTTAGGGACCCCAAGCGTTGTTAGGGTTGGTGCCGGCGCGACGCGGGAACGGCGAAAACACGAACGCATACGAAATGGAGGCTGATTAGTAGAGATCGGATTTTAGGCAAACGCCTATTTTGTTCCTTGCGTTCCATTCGTGCCACTTTGATATATGAGCACGAATTAGGGGTTAAGGAGGGCTTTTATAGTGTTTTTATAGTGCCTATAAATGCCTATTTCTGGGGTTTGTACCTAAATCTCTATAAGTGCCTATAAATGCCTATTTTCAAAAACGGCGCCCATATGAGCACTATTTAAACTCAAATTTTGCTTTCGAGTACAGTTTGAGACCATAATTCATGTTACCAGGCAAAATTGACGTTTCGGAACTCTATGGGGTGCCATAACCTAGTTCCCTAGTTCAACAAACTTCCGGTAAGCAACCGCTAGCAGCAGTGAAAGGGGACGCGCCGGCCACTTTACCCCACCGCACTGACATGGCGCGAGCGGTTTGAGCAGGGGGAGGAGGAAAAGAGGAAAAGGCGCTATTTCCGCAACCCTAAATGGGAACACGTCCCAGCGTATACAGTGCAATAGGGAGAGGAAAATAAAGTTGGCAAGAGGAGAGGAGAAAAGAGGAGAGTGGCGTTCGTGGCCGAGGACGTGGCGGGCGGCTTTTACAACCGGTTTTCCACTCCAGTGTTCCCAAGAAATTGAAGCACCTCCTTGAAGACCTGGGTGTGGTGGGGGCAGAAAACAGGAAGTGCCTCTGTGCAGCCGCAGGAAGATGGAGAACGAATGCGAAACCATGCATGGAGTGCCGTCAGGGGAATGTAGAGTGCAGGTAAAAAAAATCAGATGTGCACTTGGCTTTTGTTTCGTTTGTAATTTCATTCTTAAAGGGCTATTCACCAGGTCACATAAGAAATTTTAGTTCTAACTTGAAGCTGTTGCGTGCCCAATGAAGAGCTTTGTATCGCAAGAACTTTTTAATTGGTTCATTACGAGCAGTGTTGTACGGAACGGCGTTCCAAGGAACGACGTTCCAGGAACTAGTTCCTTTTGTGAGGAACGAAGGAACGCCAACGTTCCATTCAGGATCGGTGGAACTGTAACGGTAACTCGTTACGTTTACGCAGGAACGGCAGCGGGAACGGCGTTACTTCTGTGAACGTTCCACGGCATTGAACAGGTGCACTCACGCAACACATCATGCAGAACAGGGCGGATGGGCGACTGCGTGAGGCGTAAAACTGTACACTGTAAAGAAAATTACTCCCAGGTGGGAGTAAAACGCCTGTCCTCTAGCGACCCCCCTGTTCGGAGTAATTTTTCCTCCGGACCTCCGGAGCAAAGTTCTTACTCCGGCTGGCCGGAGCAATTGCGTGGCACAGCCGGAGTACTTTTCATTGATATTTCACTCCGGCCGACCGGAGTGATTGCGTGGCGCCGCCGGAGCACTTTTTACCGGCATTTTGCTCCGGCTGGCCGGAGGGAATGCGGGGGACCTCCGGAGTATTTTTCGCTGCTTTTTCACTCCGGCTATCCGGAATTTTCGCGTGGCACCTCCAGAGTATTTTACGAATGTCCTTACTTCGTCCGGACGGAATTGCAGTGCGATGGATCACGAGTATTCTTTTTTAATTCTTTGCTCCGCTGTTTGTTTATTCTATGCTGATCGTGTCACGCATTGGTTAGATGAAGGAATTTTCATGCAAACACTGCAGAGTTACTGTGTATTTTTTCCACAGAGCTCTAGCAGATGAAATTCAGGAGAACACTTGAGTTCTTGTTACTTGATTTATTCAAAATATGCTGCAGTTTGTGGCTGATGACCCACCATTTGGGAAAAGAAAACAAGAAGAAACAAATATACAAAAAGCCACCAAAAAAGAACACAAGAAGACAGATCACATGAAATCAGCAGCACTGAAGTTTTAAGCGCAGCACGTTGAAATGAACTCCAGAATGCCGTAAAACGATGCACAACAAACGAAGAAAGCGTAGCCGCCGGGAACCATCTCCGAAGGACCATCCATCACATTCATTGATGACGCAAGGGTTCAGCTGATTGTTTCCTGCATAATTTATCAAAAACATAATACATGAGAACTGCAAATCATGCCAGAGGCACGAAAACTGAGGACACTGAAGCCGCGGGTACTGATTAATTCCCATACTGTCTGCCTGTCCATGAGAACACCCAGGTTCTTAAACGGACCACACAAAAAAGACTGGACGAGCGCTCAATATCAAGAAGCATATCACATGCACACCGGTGTCAGCCAGCCGCTCCATGATAAAAACACACATCGGTGCCGCGGACAAAGTTCAAAACGGGCGAAAACTTTCCATATATTTCTAAATCGATACCTCTACTTCTGCTGACAGATTCAAAAGCATTTTTTTTTCAGTAAAATGAGCGACTTTTGGTACTCTCGAAGACGGCATCAGGGATACCTTTCCCGATTAACTTGCTAATTTTCTAAAATATTATAGCTGCATGATTATTACAGTCGCATTTTAGTATGTGCTCATCGTCCTACTTGCAGCATATTAAGCTACAGTTTGTATACTTGCGGCCGGTTCTTAAGAAAAACGTACCTTCATTCTGCTTTGCAATAGAGTCTTCGAGAGAATTTCGCGTTGTATGTCTCTTTTTTTTTCTTTTTTTAATTTGCAGCACCCGCTCTGCCGTGAAACTTATCGTAATGAACATTTTTCAAAATAGTTATTCCATGAGCATGTATCGTTTCCAAATGAACAGGCTCGAGCACAAAATAAAGTTTACTCCTACTTAACGAAATAAATTAGCAATCAAAAGTACAAGAATTAGGCCAACTATGCCAATTGCATCATCAGTATAGTACACTGACAGAACTGAGGGGAGGTGGACCAGTTTACTCAACACACATGTCCGTGAAGACGTCCAGCAGGAGGCCATGGATGGTGATGCACGCCGAGGTGTCACGACGTGTGCACCACGATTCGAGGAATTTTCTTTTCCTTCTTCTGTTGACAGGCCAGCGTCGTTGCATCGTCCAGGTCAATACTATGTCTCGTCTTCGCGCACTGTTCGTCAGAGAAAGATAGAAAGAAGTGTTTTATTCTCAGAGAGATATGGGACATGAAGGCGGACATTTTGACAGTTTTACCGGTTTGGTCGGGGAAATTCAACTCACCCCTTCCCCCCCTCCTCAAGAAAAAAAAAAAAAGACTGCATTCACGGCCATGGCAGCAGGACTGAACACAGAAAAAAAAATGCAGCAGCGCGATAGTTCTCTCTCCCATCAACATAGAAAAGACTGCCAGTTTCTCAAGAAGGTGCCCTCTTTTCTTTTTTTTCTTCTTTCACTACATACCCCTCCGCCCAACGACGGTGAGCGGTGCTCTCAAATGGGTTGCAGGAATAAGCGTGAACCAACCTCCCCATCCAGACAAACATCGCGCGCCCCACAACACGTTCTGCAAAGCAACCCCACCTTCCTTTCGCATTCCTCGTCACTGGTCTCGTCAGCCCCTTTCCCCCTCTTTTGTCATGAAAGCACCATGTCCGCCGAAGGGTCAATTATACTTCTAGATTAATATCTCAGATACCATTAATACAATGAAAATAATTTTTTCACCAATATGAGCACGTATATGCGTTGTAAAAGTCTGTACCGAATACATTTTCCAAGCCCAATTCGCTAAATTTATAACGAATTAACGGTGATTTCAGTTATTCCTGTTTTGTTAATTCAGTTTACATGGTAAATCAAAATAATTTATACGTAACGAGAGGCCTCGACTTGGCGTTTATTAATATGGAAAGCGACAAATATTACCGTTTATGTTACTGATCATATCAAAATATCTTTTAACGAATTAGGTTTACTTATAAAAATTAATAACCTTTTATCGAATCAACCCACAACTATGATGTTTTCTATTAATGCATATCTACAGAGTCGAGCAGCGCTCCAAATATTGCAGTGGTGTGCTTAAAATTACCGAAGTTATTCATATTAAGAAAGAAAAGCACGTGTTCCAAACAACGCATTTTTTACTGCCATCTTGCACAGCTAGCCTAGTTTGATAACCTTCTTGGTTATCAACACAAAATTACTCAATTTTAGCACTTTTTGTAAAGAATAACACAGAGAATTCAAGAAGAGCTCACTCACCAGTTTTGCGCCGCACCAGCGACCACCGGATCGTTCGCCACTCGCGAGATCACAATGTGTCGTTCGTTGCACGGAACCATCACACGATTAAGGTTCCCGCAACTCTCTTCTGTCGATGACAACCTTCGTTGATGCTTGTAGTCGCTTGTGATGTCCACAAGGTGCACAGAACGATTTCTTTTTCCCGAACGCGGGCGAAGGGTTCGCGCAATCCTCGCTGCACTTCGATTCGGGTGGCTTGGCCTGCGACATGTTGGTTTGTGGGGACCGGCCGCCCGGCGAGGCTGCCTACGTCACTTCTAGCAAGTTTCAGCAAGTTACGTTCCTCCTTTCCCGGTCGTTCACCTTTTTGCCAGTGAAGGCATCCCAACACCACAAAAGCTTTTTCAAACGTTACTGCGGGGTTGTCCAGCCTCATTGTTGCCTCTCAGCCTACGCATTGTTAACGAGACGCCTGTCGTGCGGGGGGACGCTTTGTCACTGGAAAGGAGGAGCTGAACCCGCAGTGCACCGGAGTATTTACGGAGCATCCACGGAGCATAAGTGATGCGCCGGACCACTTACGGAGCACCCACCGGATAAAAATCAGGGAACTCGTCCCGCTTCCCTCCGTCCATCGCCCACCGAAGTAAAAGGGTGGAAAACGAATGTATATGCTCCGGAGCATTCCGGTTTGAGTGAGGCTACCGGAGCTGAGAGGGAGCATCATCCCCCGAAACCCCGCGGCTGGGTATATTTTCGTTTACAGTGTACCGCTCGCCTGTCAAGTGACCATGGTGTATCCTGGTTTTCACTTCTAGGCGCCCGCCGGGGCCTCAGGGAAGCGCGCGACGCCGAGACCAACCGCGTGCGAGAAAAATAGCTGTTTTTTTTTCTTTTTTTCATTTTTTTTCTTACAGCAGAGTTGTTATTCTCGAGATTTGCTGTGTGTCGTAGAAAGAAAGTTATTATGGACCGGCCCGCGCTCTCTTCGTCCTCTTTTGCTTCGCTCCCAGAACACGTGCGCCGGTTTGTGCGGCTTGTGATGCAATAACTCTGATGGGCGAGAGAACGAATACGGAGAGAGAGACAGAAAGAAAAAAAAGAGAGAGAAAGAGATAGAAAGAAATAGAGAAATTCCTGGCGATAAAAATTCTCGGCGAGGCGAGATTCGAACACGGGTAACCACGATCCGAAGACGAGCGTCGTAACCACTCGGCGATCCTGTTCTTTTCTCTTTCATGGTATTTATTCAACATATAGGTATGGCACATGGAAGCAGCTCGATACAGACAGAGAATTCATACGCTCATTCTGTTCGTATCGAGACACAATGACGAACACATTGCACTAAATAATTCGCATTCAACTCTAGAGCGAACACATCCAATAACGGCCTTTTCTATTTATACACTATAACGTCGGTATAGATAAACACCTCACCAATGTAATATACCATTCTGGCCGACTTCTCATTTGCTCGTACCTCTTAGCTGAGTGACCATCCTGTTGAAGTGGGCTGTTGAAGAAATTATTGGCTCTGCGTTTCTCTGCAACGTGCGCGCACACTAGCAGAGCATACCCGTCTATAATATAGTATACTACAACAGGTGGGGGGGTGGAGAAGGGATCTGAGGGTGAGGCGGTGGGAAAGGAAGAGGGGACAACTAGTATTGAGAGAGATAGAATGAAAGGTAGAAATAGAAAGAAAGGGAAGAAGGAGAGAAAAAAAATAGAAGGCGAGAGAACTACAGCGCGAGAAACATAGAGAAAGAAAGAAATATAAGAGAAAAATAGAGATTAAGAAAGAAGAAAAAATAGAATAACAGAGAAAGAAATATACCGAAATATCTTCGCTGACTACGAACAGGGGACTTAACTAAAGTGCAAATGTGTATCCTGGACATTATTTTCTACCATAGGCGTATCTACCGGGGGGGGCAAGGGGGGGGCGCTAGCCCCCCCCACTGAGAAAGTTAGGGGGCGGAGCCCCCCACTTTCGACAGTGGTCACTGTCGGCTGCACATTGGGAAACCACCAACTCAGGTGAAGTTTTACTTATAAACAGCAATCACTTGATTATATAATGAAATCTGTCCCGAGCTTCTGCTATGGAGACCCATGCCTCACGACCGCACCTTGTAGGTTCTCTGCGCCGCCTACGCGACGCTTTCGCGCCTTGAGCTACAACATTGCAAGGAAGGCTACCGCGCGGTCCGCTGCGGAGGTGTAGCGGTTTGGGTGCTCGGCTGCTGACCCGAAGGTTGCGGGTTCGATCCCGGCTGCGGCAGTCGCATTTCGATGGAGGCGAAATGGTAGAGGCCCGAAAGACCACTTCAGGATGGAGGATATGTTGAACCAGAGGAAAACAGGCAGTGCTCTTTATGCACACAAAGCACCGACAAATAATGTGCCAGAAGTCACAGGCCTCCAGACAATTGCATTTCGTTTGTTCAAGGAAGGGATCACCCTTCAACTGGTCAAAGTCTCTAGTCTCACTGGTGGTACATGCAGGGTAGGAGAGGGCGAGGTAGGGGGGGGGGGGGGCGGTTGTTCGAACATTCTTCAGTGGGGGGGCATGCCCCCACTGGTTTCGAACCTGTGGGGGCGACGGCCCCCACGGCCCCCCCGGTTCCGGGAGCCCCTGGCCGGAGGCCTTCGAAGCAAAGGAGAAAGCAGCGCAACACATCGAGGACAACAAGCGCACGATTTTAAGGCACACCGAATTTTTTTGACGAACCAATGACCAGAAATATGCCGTATTGAAAATAGTGTATTCTTTTATTTTTGACGTAGTGGTGCATGTGTGGTCATTACGCAGTGGACCACTCATGCACACTCCAAGCAAACTTGCAAATACAAATACGATTAGGATAAAGAATGCACTGCGCCCCTATAATAGCACAAATTCTTACGTAAAAGGAACTTGCGGGTGACAAGTTAACAATAAATGTAATATAATTATAGTAGGGCGTGTTCAGATAAGAACGTCGGTGCATGTCCGCCGACCCCCTTTAATTTCGCCGCAAAAAATATATTTTGTTTTCCGAGTCCCCAGGACCACAAAACCACTTTTGCTTTCGCGAGAAAAAATTTCACCTTCTTTAAAAAAATTCACAAGTCTCCACTGAGCCGCCACCGCCTCTTTCGAATTTCGCGAAAATGGGATTTCGATGAGACGCTACAAAAACACTATTGTAGCTGTAGGTCCGAAAAATTTTCTCCGCATACTACGGATGGTTTTTGTTGAGAAAAAAATTATTACTTAGCACTTTTGATGTTGTTCTGTTAAGAAAAAAAATCGCGAAATCGACACAAAGCTCAATAATGCTCACATTAAAGATTTTTTTTTCTCCGCAAGTATAAACGCCAGACTACCGAAAGTTTTTAAAAACATTGGCGTATGTTTGGTGAACAAGTGTGCTGAACGAAATACCTGAGAGTGGCTTCAAACGTTAACCAGAAATGTTCAACTGAGGACATGTCTCTCAAAATGCAATATTTTGAAGATCATTTAAAAAAAAAAAACCCATCTTCGATTTTCTTTAAACTCTCCAAAATTAAAGTCAAGCACGTGTTCTAACTTAATCTGTAAAAACATGTTGCATTATTTTTGTGAGGTCGGAACTACGAAGCACGAAAAGTGGCCAAATTGACGTATAGTGAGTAACCACAACATTGAGCGAGCATGGAGCAATAGTTACCATTATCATTATTTTTAGGTCGCGAATGTCTTCTGTGGATTGACGGATTGTCAGGAATAAAACAGGAACAGTTGGTTTTGAAGGGGAAATTATTACTACATTTTTTTACGCAAATCCCAAAAACTTCTACACGGGTCCCAGCCACTGAGCATGCCGCGATAATGAGTCGCACTCTTCGCAGGAATCACTTTCAAAATTTTTCGCGCATGTGAGCCTGCGTATGCCTCATAAAGGAGGTGGCTGGAGAGGATACACCGCTGGGTATTTATCGCTTCCCATGGCACGTCGGTAATGTGATAACGCAGACGGTGCGTGTCGGCACAAGCGGCGCTTCGGCAGCACGACTGCGCTCACCCGCTCCCCCCAAAAAAGAAAGAACATAAACAAGAAACAGCTCAACTCGCTTAAGAAAGGTCGAAGTAATAAGAGAACGTCCGCTTTCACTTCCGTTCGTCGTCGACAACCCGTGCAGTCCTCTGCTGGTGAACGAACGTGAGTACGCGTGCGCGTATTACACTCCCCTGATATTGATGGCTACGTTGTGGAGCTCAGAGCGAGCGTTTTGCGCTGACTACCCAAAGAGGCATACGAAGAAGATTGCCTACAAGCGGAACTTTCGATGTGTGAAAGATTTGAATGTCACCTTACTAAGGAAGCGTATGCCAGAAAAAGCCTCATCCATCAGACAAACCGACATTTTGTGCCAGAGCTGTTTCAACCGCTTGAAACATCGCCGTAGAGTCTCCGGATGCATCTCAGTCTGACGCAGATTTTGTTCCCGAACAAATTGCTGTCGAAGAGCTAAACGTACTCGTTAAGACAACCGACGTGACAACCCTGAAAATTCCGGCGAAAGTGAAAGCACAATGCCGAGTGTCTTACTCCAAGCGTAAGAAAGCGGAGATCGAGGGCGCTATCTCCAGGACAATTTCTGCTGTCCTTACATAGCGTACGGCACTACAGAGGAGCCTGGTCCTTCAGCGGAAACCTGCAACACGTGTCGCGAGTGGCTGCGCAACCTAAAGCACACATTCGATAGCTGCGAATATTACTATGAACGCTGCCGCCTCCTGACATTTATCCCTGTGAACCTTTCTCATCAAGAGATTCAAGAAATGATTCCATCCGCAACTCGGCACCTCATTCCGAAATCCAGAAAATACAGACACCCGGGTGTGGTCGAATCCGAACCTCTACACCAGATCGAAGCTGAAGCCAGAAAACATACAGGCAGCAATGAAATACTATGCTGACGATGAGCTCAACTCCACCCAACAAAGTCCAAACAAGAAATATTTCATTGCAATTAGTTCTAAAGGACAAAAAGAGTACGTTTCAAAACGACTGATGACCAGGTCGATTCGGGAAACATTTCTTCTACAGCGGCTCACCCTGACACAGGGATCGAGCTCACGAACTTCTCCTCCTTGAGGCCGAAATGGGTTGTGTGCACAAGGTTGCTTCACCAGGAGCAAGATACGCACAAGTGCGTCAGTGACGTTTGTGACTGTCTAACTTGTCTGACTATGACTTGTGACTATGACTCCCTGTAAATACAATAGGGGTAAATAAACAGTTCCTTCCGAAAGCTCGACTTGACTACATTTCTAGAAATATTGCGGTTAGTCCTTACGCCAGGACCAAAACTGCGACGCGTGCACGCACGAAAATGAACAAATTTGCACTTTAAGGCAACTCTTTGGTTTTATCTGTCAAGCTGTTCTCCCTCGAGCACAACAGATGACATTCAGGACCTAAAAATAACGATAATGGCAACTATTGCTCCATGCTCGCTCAATGTTTTGGTTACTTACTATACGTCAATATGGCCACTTTTCGTGCTTCGTAGTTCCGACCTCACAAAAATAATGCAACATGTTTTTACAGATTAAGTTAGAACACGTGCTTGGCTTTAATTATGGAGAGTTTAAAGAAAATCGAAGATGGTGTTTTTTTAAAATGATCTTCAAAATATTGCATTTTGAGAGACATGTCCTCAGTTGAACATTTCTGGTTAACGTTTGAAGCTACTCTCAGATATTTCGTTCAGCACACTTGTTCACCAAACATATGGCAATGTTTTTTAAAAACTTTGAGAAGTCTGGCGTTTATACTTGCGGAGGGAAACAATATTAAATGTGAGCATTATTGAGCTTTGTGCCGATTTCGCGATTTTTTTCTTAACAGAACAACATCAAAACTGCAAAGTAATAATTTTTTCTCAACACAAACCATCCGTAGTATGCGAAGAAAATTTTTCGGACCTACAGCTACAATAGTGTTTTTGTAGCGTCTCATCGAAATCCCATTTTCGCGAAATTCGAAAGAGGTGGTGGCGGCTCAGTGGAGACTTGTGAATTTTTTAAAGAAGGTTAAAATTTTTGTCGCGAAACCAAAAGTGGTTTTGTGGTCCTGGGGACTCGGAAAACAAAATATATTTTTTTTCGGCGAAATCAAAAGGGGTCGGCGGACATGCACCGACGTTCTTATCTGATCACACCCAGTAATAATAATAACAATGCGCTAGAAACAATATTTCGACTAGCAGAAAGCAAGACATACTATAAGCTATGCAAACCTGAATATCCTCAAGAAAGCGTATTACTGATTACGCAAAAGAAAAGGTGCAGTCACTGCTACTTACATTAAAACACGCAATTATTAGTGAGCAGCTTCTAGACGTTAGCGAAAGTTCATTGAATGATACAAATTTATACTACTGGGGAGGCCGCCATCGACATAATTGTATTCATGCATAAAGTTGCGTGGTTAATGTATAAAAATTATTGCTTCCAATTCTATTATATGCATAACGCGTATATGCATGGTTGTCCCATGATACGTAGAACTGATTTACTTCGCTGTAATGAAAAATCACGTCAAATTGAGGGAGAATAAAAATCGCTTCTCTCTGTATATATATATATATATATATATATATATATATATATATATATATATATATATATATATATATATATATATATATATATATATATATATATATATATATATATACAACATAGTGAGGGGAGGCAGCCCCCCCACTCACGAACAAGTTGGATATCGTCCGGTGTAGCAAACGAGACGTTCAGGAACTCCAGCTCATGGGAAGGCCGTTAAGCACCAAGCACTGCCGCAAGTGGCACAGCAGTGGTGTCGCCTTCTATGACATTCGGCTCGAGAGAAGCATTCGTTTCTGAGCTATGAGAGGCATTTCCACTCTTAACAGCTTGGATAATTCCAACCTGGTAAAAGAAAAGTGAGAAAGTTACAAGGCTGTCCTCTCCAACTAGCCGCACAGTTACATACCTTTAAAAGCTTTTCTGCTGTGAAGACGGTGGTTCTGGCATCGACTTTGTCATTTCCTCCACTAAACTGCCGAAAGGAACTGAAGAGGAACTCCACAGGGTCGCTGTTCAAGGCTCGGGTCATGACGTAGCGAAAGCTGAAAAGGAATTTCTTCGATACTTGGTCAGTATACATATACGTAACGGCGCTATAAAAATTAGACGCGAATTATCTAAGAGGTATTGAATCAATGCTACAGTTGACCTTGTAGTCATTAGTGTTGCTTCTCAAGTTTCTCTGGCCATTTTTTTTTTTTTTTGTGTAGCCGCCAGAAAGCTGGATCTCTTCGATGTACGTGATGAATTCTTCTTCTAGCCACAAAAGGCGGTCGTCGTCGCTTAAGTAGAGCGGTTCTTCACCCTGGCCGTGTGGCTTGACAGTGCCAATAATTTGAAGGTCGTACGATTTCGACATCATTTTCATGAAGGTGATGGTGGGCAAACAGTTTTGAAATTCTGTCGCCTCAGGGTGACATTGCGGGTTTTCTTGTAGGAACTCAAACGTCGCTATCACGAGTGGGGTAACACTTGCGTAGCCCTTGGCACCTTCATCTTCTCTAGGTTGTTTGGCTCAACGTTTGACTGTGTTAGAAACCTTACTGGCTTTACGAGAAGCTGCGACTGAATGCCGAGTAGCTTCTTTAGGTAATCTTGAATGAGATTATCTCCGTCGGTCATCTCTCTTTCAACAAAGTTGTTCCTGAGGTGATTTATAAGGTTATTTGGATCAAAACACACACAAAAAAAAGAGGATCAGTATGTCCAAATGGGTGTGGCACATCCCCCGAGGTGGGTTGCGCCAAAACAATAAGGAACCAACAAACCAACCAACCAACCAACATGCACAAGCGTTCCATCATCGGAAAGGCCCTTGAATAGGGCAGCATTTGACTGGTTATTGTTGGTAACGACCCTTGTCACACGGAAGCCCACCTCTTCGACTGCCCTTAGAACAGCCTTTGTCATAGATGTTGCTCGCCTCTCAAGCACAGGGTAAAGAAGTACCCAACTAGTATCACATAAGCAGTCGACAGACCTCGCAGGACGAAGCAAAACATCCTGTTCGCCACCTCAGGTATTGTCACGTGGTCGTGACGTTGACGAAGGCAGTAGGCAGTAGTCCAAGATGAAACACTTTATTTGGGCCGAACTTGTGGCCGGTAAACGGAAGGTGAGATTACAGCAATAAACGCTGGCACTGATAGCGGCGAACAGAGCGTCGGCCGTCGATCAAACTGAACATCGTTGGAGCGCGCCGGCTTTTATGCATCACGCGTCGAACATTCTAGCCTTATCACTGGTCATCGCGCAAGCTCTGGAATAATCTCGAGTGGTCGCGTCTCGCGCGCAATCTTAACAAAACGATCTACAATAATCGCGAAGCTTCTCGAACACTAAGGCGTGGTCTACGCCGAGCGTTACTGACAGTCTTCGTGGGCGAAAACCGAATACAGCAAGCGCGAAAATAAGAAACGCGCGTGGCAATGCCCCCCTCTGAAAAAGCATCGTCCCGATGCTTAAAACGGAACACGGGGAGAAAAATGCATGCAACAATAAACAACAACAATGAAGCAAGAAAGTACAATAATAAAGCAATAGGTACAGTCCTCAGGTTCGCTAACGCGTGTAGTACGGCTTGAGACGTACGACATGGACCACTTCAGGTCGCGCACGGCGCCGTTGAGAGTTCGTAATGCCGTCTGGGACAACCTCGTAGTCCAGAGCGCCTAGACGTCGAAGCACTTTGTATGGCCCGAAGTATCGCCGAAGAAGTTTTTCACAAAGTCCACGTCGGCGTATCGGCGTCCACACCCAAACGCGGTCGCCGGGCTCGTATTCCACGAAGCGTCGGCGAAGGTTGTAGTGGCGGCTATCAGTCGCCTGCTGATTCTTGATACGTAGGCGGGCGAGTTGTCGGGCTTCTTCGGCGCGTTGTAGGTAGGTGGTGACGTCGATGTTTTCCTCGTCGGTGACGTTTGGTAACATGGCGTCAAGCGTCGTTGATGGGCTCCGTCCGTAGACCAACTTGTACGGCGACAGCTGCGTCGTTTCTTGCACAGCCGTGTTGTATGCGAAGGTGACGAACGGAAGGATGGCATCCCATGTCTTGTGCTCGACGTCGACGTACATGGCCAGCATGTCGGCGATGGTCTTGTTTAGACGCTCGGTGAGGCCGTTGGTCTGTGGGTGATAGGCGGTGGTGCGGCGGTGGCTTGTTTGGCTGTATCTCAAAATGGCCTGAGTTAGCTCTGCAGTAAAGGCCGTACCTCTGTCTGTGATAAGAACCTCTGGGGCGCCATGACGCAGGACAATGTCTTCAACAAAGAATTTCGCTACCTCGGCGGCACTGCCTCTAGGTAGGGCCCTTGTTTCGGCGTAGCGGGTGAGGTAGTCGGTAGCTACGACGATCCATTTATTTCCGCAAGTCGACGTAGGAAACGGCCCCAGTAGGTCCATACCGATTTGCTGGAACGGGCGGTGAGGTGGTTCGATCGGCTGAAGAAAGCCTGCTGGTCTTGTCGGCGGTGTCTTGCGTCGCTGACAGTCTCGACATGTCCTGACGTAACGAGTGACGTCGGCGGCAAGGCGTGGCCAGTAGTACTTCTCTTGTATCCTTGCCAGCGTGCGGGAAATACCGAGGTGTCCAGCCGTCGGCATGACCAGGATTTGGGGACATTTGCACGTAGCGCCCTCTCTTGTCGGTGGCAGCGGCGGCCTGCCGTAACTGAATGGGAAGTAGGCGAAAAAAATCATATCTCATGAAAAAAGCTAGTTATCAAAAACGACTCCCGGTTCTACAAAGCAGAGACTTAATTAAACATTCTGTCAAAATTACAGTGTCGCGCTACAAACCGCGTGGCTTCCCAGCGTGTTTAATATTTAACAATGGATCCCATGTATTTCCAATGGGGGTGTTCAATTGTCTAGGGAAGCCACAGGTTTTGTAGTACGATACTAAAATTTCGCCAGAGTGTTCCAGTAGGTCTCTGCTGTATAGATCCCGGAGTAGTTTTTGATAACTAGCTTATTTCAAAAGATATGATTTTTTTCGCCTATTTCCCATTCAGTTATGGCAGGATGCGGTTGCTGCCGCCGAGAGATGGCGCCACGTACGAATGTCTCCAAATCCTGGGAATGGTCGTCGTGTAGGGCCAGGAGGACTTCTGGCCTCACTGCTGAAGGAACCACGAGGAGGTGTTCGGCTCGAAGGGGTGAGAAGTTCTTCTTTAGGAGAACTCCGTTTCGCAGGAAGAACGACGCCAGTCCTCTCTTGAATACCTTCGGAACAGTGGTGCTCTTGCCCTCGAGGTATTCCATAAGGCCCCTTAGTTCTGGGTCCGCTCGCTGTCGCTCGGTGAAGCCGTCGGCACTTATGGTTCCCAGGAAGCAGTCATCATCCTGGTCGTCCTGCGGCGGTGGGTCGACGGGGGCACGGGATAGGCAGTCGGCGTCGGAGTGTTTTCTCCCGGACTTGTAAACGACGGTAATGTCGAATTCTTGAAGTCTCAGGCTCCAGCGTGCGAGGCGACCCGAAAGGTCTTTCAAGTTAGCTAGCCAACACAAGGCGTGGTGGTCGCTCACAACTTTGAAGGGCCTGCCGTAAAGGTAGGGGCGAAACTTTGATGTAGCCCAGATGATGGCAAGGCACTCCTTTTCTGTTGTGGAGTAGTTGGCCTCTGCCTTGGATAGCGACCGGCTAGCATAACTGATAACCCTTTCCAGTTCATCCGTCCTCTGCACAAGGACGGCGCCGAGTCCCACGCTGCTTGCGTCGGTGTGCACTTCTGTTTCGGCGTGGTCGTCGAAATGCGTAAGTAACGGAGGCGTTTGCAGGCGTCGTTTTAGGTCTTGAAATGCTTCCTCCTGAGGCGTTTCCCACTTAAACTCGACGTCGGCCCTGGTAAGGTTAGTGAGTGGCTTGGCGATGCGGGCGAAGTTTTTGACAAATCGCCTGTAATAGGCGCACAGGCCAAGAAATCGACGCACGGCCTTCTTGTCGGCGGGTGGGGGGGAATGTAGCGATGGCGGTTGTCTTCTGCGGATCAGGGCGTACTCCGGGCTTACTTATCAGGTGGCCCAAGAACAAAAGTTCTTCGTACGCGAAGCGGCACTTTTCTGGCTTGAGTGTGAGTCCGGAGGTCTTGATTGCTTGAAGTACTGCTTCAAGGCGCCGAAGGTGTTCGTCGAAGTTTGCGGAAAACACAACGACGTCGTCCAAGTACACAAGGCAAGTCTGCCACTTCAAGCCGGCCAGTACAGTATCCATAATGCGTTGGAAGGTCGCGGGGGCCGGGCAAAGACCGAAAGGCATGACCTTGAACTCGAACAGGCCGTCTGGTGTTATAAAGGCCGTCTTTTCTCGGTCTCTCTCGTCGACTTCGATCTGCCAGTAGCCTGTCTTCAGGTCCATCGAGGAAAAGTACTTCGCGTTGTGGAGTCGATCCAGGGCGTCGTCTATACGTGGGAGGGGATACACTTCCTTCTTCGTGATCTTGTTCAGGCGACGATAGTCGACGCAGAAACGAAGGGTTCCGTCCTTCTTCTTCACCAACACCACGGGAGACGCCCAGGGACTCTTCGACGGCTGGATGATGTCGTCGCGAAGCATTTCGTCAACTTGTTTCTTTACGGCTTCTCGTTCTCGCGTAGAAACTCGATACGGGCTCTGACGGTTTGGTCGGGCACTTTCTTCTGTTACGATGTTTCGCGACTGGGGTCTGTCGAATTCTTGACGACGACGAGAAGCAGTCCTTAAATTGCAGGAGCAGGCTTTTGAGCTTGTCTTGCTTGTGCTTCGGGAGCCTCGGGTTGACGTCGAAATCTATTCCGGGACCTCGATTCGTCGAAACAAGTTCGGTAGCATCGGAGAGGGCGAAAGCATTGCTGGTGTCTACGAATTTCTCGATGTAGGCGACCGTCGTGCCAATATTAAGGTGCCTATATTCGTGGCTGAAGTTTGTGAGCAGTACCTTTGCTTTGCCATCACGCAATTCGGCGATGCCTCTTGCGACGCAAATGTGACTGTTCAGGAGTAGGTGATGATCGCCCTCGATGACGCCTTCGAGGTTCGCAGGTTTTTCGGTGCCGACGGAGATAATGACGCTGGAGCGCGGCGGAACGGTCACCTGCTCTTCTACCACAGTCAATGCATGGTTCCCTGGAGTTGCGTGGAGCGGAAGCGCTTTGTCTGAGGTTAGGGTTATCGATTCAGACCTCAGGTCGATGACGGCGCCGTGGTCACTTAGGAAGTCCATTCCAAGTATTACATCCCTGGAGCAGTTTTGTAGGATTACAAAGCTCGCAGGATAAGTCCGGTTATTGATGGTGACTCTCGCCGTGCAGACTTCAATCGGCGTTATCAGGTGGCCTCCAGCTGTCCGGATCTCGGGTCCACTCCAAGCGGTCTTTACTTTCTTCAGCTTGGTGGCGAATGGCCCACTGACGACGGAATAGTCGGCCCCAGTGTCGACGAGAGCGGTGACGTTGTGACCGTCGATGAGAACGTCGAGGTCGCTAGTCCGTCGCCTTGCGTTGCGGTTATGTCGCGGCGTTGGATCACGGCTGCGTCGATTTGTTGTGGTGCTTCCATGCTGCGTCGTCAGGTTTTCTTCGGTCCGCGAGGTTTCGTCGGCAGGGCTTCGTCTGCTTCGCATCGTGTTGCGCAGGTCTCGTCGCGTTGTCGTCGTCGGCGGCCGCGGAGGATCTTCGGCATTTCGTCGAACAGCAACCGCACCTCCATCGGTTGCTGCCCTTAGTTTCCCGGGTACGGGCTAGGTGACCGGCCCCGGTTTGCGCCAGTGTACTGCCGGCGGTGCGGTGACATGTAGCGGCCGTGCGACGGAGAACGGGAAGGTCGTCGTGGTGTCCACTGCGCTCCTGTGAGGTAGTCGGCGATGTCACGAGGTCGTTCGCCAGGCTGCGGACGCGGCGCGTTCACGGCGAAACCTCGTAGTCCCATCTCCCGGTACTGGCAGCGGCGGTACGTGTGCCCGGCTTCACCGCAGTGGTAGCATAGTGGGCGGTGGTCCGGGGCGCGCCAAACGTCGGTCTTCCTCTGAGGGTAGCGCTGGCCGGCAGGTGGGCGGTATGTCGTCGGCGACGACGGTAGAACGACGGTGTCTGGCGGCGGAAATGCGGTGGTGCGGCCTCTTGACGTGGGCGTGGAGGGGGGACGTCGCGTCGGGCTGCAGCAGCATAGCTCATGGTTGCCGACTGAGGCTGCGGTGCTTCGGCAATTCCAAGCGATTGACGAACTTCTTCGCGGACAATGTCGGCGATCGAATCAGTGTTGTACGGAACGGCGTTCCAAGGAACGACGTTCCAGGAACTAGTTCCTTTTGGCAGGAACGGAGGAACGCCACCGTTCCATTGAGCATCGGTGGAACTGTAACGGTAACTCGTTACGTTTAAGCAGGAACGGTAGAGGGAACGGCGTTCCTTCTGTGAACTTTCCACGGCATTCAACAGGCGTACGCACGCAGCACATCATGCAGAACAGAGCTGATGGGCGACCGTGTGAGGCGCGAAAATGCAGCGCCCGCCCATCACGTGACTACGATGCATTCGGGTTTTTACTTCAAGGCGCCTGCTGGGGGCGCAGGAAAGAGAATGACGCCGAGACTGACCACGTGCGGGAGGAACAGTTGATTTTTTAGAGATGTTGTGCTCGAGGTTTCCATGTGTCTTAGAAAGAAAATTATCATCATCATGAACCGGCACGCACTCTTTTCGTCATCGCCATCCTCTTCTGCTTCTCTCCCAGAACACGGGCGCTGTTTGTCCGGCGTGGGACTCAATAACTCTGATGGGGCGAGAGAGCGATCACAGAGAGAGCGAAAGGAAGGGATACAGAGAAAGAGATTAATTCTTGGCAACAAAATGTTTTCGGCTAGGTGAGATTCGACACCGCCTATCCACGATCTGAAGGCAAGCGTCGTAACCACTCGGCTATCTAGTTTTTTTTTTTTCGTTCATGGTAGGCATGGCACTTCGAAGCAATTAAATACAAACAGAGAACTAATATGTTCATTTTGCTCGTACCGCGACCCAACGACGAATACACAGTACTGAAGAATTCGCATTCATCTCTAGAGCGAATACATCAAAGAACTGCCATTTCCCATTATACACTCGAACGGTGTTAAGGATAAACACCTCACCAATGCAATATACCATTCTGGCTGACCTTCCATTTGCTCGTATGCATCTCTTAGCTGAGTGACCATATACTAATGATGTAGGATGTTGAAGAAATTGTTGGCTATGCGTTTTTCTGGAACATGCGCGCACGCTAGAAGAGTATAGCATATCTTTGTAAAGTACAGTATATCAAGGGGGGTGGCAAGGAGAAGTGATGGGGAGGAGGAGGAGGAAAAGGAGCAGGGGAAAACGAGTATAGAGAGAGAGAGAGAGAAAAAAGGAAAAGAAAAAAAGATAGAAGGCGAGCGAACGTACACAGAGATTCAGAGAGAGAGATAACGAAAAATACATAAAGAAAGAGACAGAGAAAAATATAGAAAATGAATGACAAGAAAGATAGCAAAAGATAGAAAGACATAGGACAAAATATACAGAAATATGTTCGCTGACTGTGAACGGGGCACATTAATAAGGCGCAAATGTGTATCCTGAACATTATTTTCTGCTCACATTGAAATATTGAATCAGCACTCATTAAACGCCTAAGTATTGTCCCTTTCGATGCGATTTTCTGTGCAAGTAATTCAATTATATTGGCATATTTGTGGAGATTTCTGTTTGAATATGTGAAGTGCGGTATCCTGAGTGCGCCTTTGAAGACCGACGTTGAAAAGTGCCACATGTGTTGGACTTGAAATAGACGAGCACGACAGTTGCAGTTACATACATGTAGTAAGGCCGGTGGTCTCGAAAAAATTTGTCTAGGAGCCTTTATTTAGGTTTCTTTACCTATGTATAACCTACTGTCGGCAATGTTAAATTCGTTTGACATATGTAGCGCAATGGGAGCTTTAAATTGATCACTTTATTTCGCCTCAGGATTATCCGACACTATATATTTATTAAAAACTCAAATGTAACGTTAATGTAACGACACGTTCCAATTTTGGAAATGTAACTGTAACGAGTTCCTTTTGCATTTGAGGAACTTGTAACGGGAACTCGTTCCGAAATTGACAAGGAACGAGGAACGAGCTTTCGTTCCTGTTTTAGAGGAACGTGTACAACACTGGATCGAATTCACTTGAGGTTGCGGCGAAGGTAACAACTTGCGCAGCTCCTCCCGCACAATCGCTCGTATGGTTTCACGCAAGTCGTCGGTTGCCAGGGAGTGCACTTCGGAATATGCTGCAGACAGTGGAGAGCGATTGTACTGTCTCGTCCGCATGTCAAGTGTCCTTTCAATCGTTGTAGCCTCGGTGAGGAATTCAGCAACCGTCGTGGGCGGGTTGCGTACAAGCCCTGCGAACAGTTCCTGTTTAACACCCCGCATGAGGAGACGGACCTTTTTGTCTTCAGACATCTCAGCGTCGGCCAGGCGGAAAAGTCGAGTCATCTCTTCCGTGAAGATGGTGACGTTTTCGTTTGGTAGCTGCACCCGGGTCTCCAGCAAAGAAGCGGCCCGTTCCTTGCGGACGACGCTGGTGAACGTACTTATCCCAAGTTTGTAATGCTCGTTCTCGGTTCTCGAACCACGTCCTCGCTGCGTCTTCTAGGTAGAAGTAGGCGCGGCGCAGCTTTTCGTCGGAGTCCCAGTTGTTGAACGTCGCCACTCGTTCGTACGTCTCCAGCCAGCTTTCGGGGTCTTCGCTCGTTGATCCGTGAAAAGTCGGTGGCTCCCTGGGTTGCTGCATCACGACTGTCGCGGGCGACGCAGCGGTGGCCATTGTCGCTGTTGTGTTCGTCGGCGTAGTTTTTGTTTTCTCAGGTAGGAGGCCGTATGCAGGTGGCAAGCCTTGTAGCCTACGGCTGGCTCGGTGTTGCACGGGGTCTTCGGTGTCTTCTTCACGCTGTGGGCTTGGGTCCCGGCTTTTCGTGGGAGTCCGGAACATCAAGGAACCAGCACCTCCACCAGATGTCACGTGGTCGTGACGTTGACGAAGGCAGTAGGCAGTAGTCCAAGATGAAACACTTTATTTGGGCCGAACTTGTGGCCGGTAAACGGAAGGTGAGATTACAGCAATAAACGCTGGCACTGATAGCGGCGAACGGAGCGTCGGCCCTCGATCAAACTGAACATCGTTGGAGCGCGCCGGCTTTTATGCATCACGCGTCGAACATTCTAGCCTTATCACTGGTCATCGCGCAAGCTCTGGAATAATCTCGAGTGGTCGCGTCTCGCGCGCAATCTTAACAAAACGATCTACAATAATCGCGAAGCTTCTCGAACACTAAGGCGTGGTCTACGCCGAGCGTTACTGACAGTCTTCGTGGGCGAAAACCGAATACAGCAAGCGCGAAAATAAGAAACGCGCGTGGCAGTATTGTCGATGATCACTGTTCAGGGACCCATGTCAACAAGGCCGAAAACCTTGTCAA
>JALIZH010032023.1:0-15183 GCA_030522465.1 Rhipicephalus appendiculatus
GCTCGCATCACAGCCAGAGATGGTGAGCGACGCTTGCTAACACCATGATTCTTGCTTAATTAAAAATACAGTGATTCCACTCCTGCGCCAACTGCGCCAAAGTGCGCCAAATGAGATTTACTGCGCCATCCTGATAATATCAACGGAAATTGCGCCAAACTGCGCCAAAGTCTCGGATTGGGGGGGGGGGGGGGGGGGGACGTATATCACCAGCATTTGCAGCGTGTTCTCGGGGCGGCCAAAATCACAACCACGTACCAAGAATTATTCCGCTGAATAAACAGTGGTCGCGCATGCGTCCCAAGTAATCCACGATGCTATGCTCGGGGCCGATGCAGCTTCTGTTGTGCAAGTCGGCCCAACGAAGTCGGCCCAACGGCAAAACACGCTCTCCGCAGAGGCTTGTGACGTTTTGGCCAATCGGTAGCTTGTAAGTGTGGCGGCGATTCATCGGTGGACGTCGTCCGTTCCAGAAACGCTGCTGATAGCTCGTTTCAAGAGTCGCACTGCACGTAATTAAAGCAATTTTCACTAATAACTGCACGCATGCCGCCAGAATGTTTGTTTGTCTCGTCTATTTCTGGACATCGCGGAATGAAATCTGGGAACACCATAGGAATAGATACAATGTTACACCTCCGCCCCTCGCTTTCCAGGATCGATAGCTGATGGTTAGAAAAATTATAAAATCACGGTATCGCATTCATAGTAAACGAACTCGTTGTTGGGCTAGTTGGTTGCTGATTTCCAAAAAATAATTAGAGCACAAACACACGGCACATTTGCACACGCCTACACACCCAGGTGCGTGTTTGGTGCCTAGGGGTGTGCGTGTGTGAATGTGCCGTGTGTTTGCCCTCTAATTATGTTTTGGAAATCGCATTCATCGCTTCGTTCTGGGGGGGTGGCAGGCTGCGTCGCTCGAAGGGCGCAGTCGCTGGCGCGCGCTATCTCGAGGCATGGTGAGACTGCTCGTAATCTTGCTGTGCTTTCAACGCTTACTTCGCGTTTAAAGAACGGACAACACGAAAACCGCTTCGGCACCTGGAGTGGCCATATTCCCATTAACCAGCGTTCTGTTTAGTTACGCGAGATCGGGTGCAATATAGCTGCTGGCCTTGCTTCGTGTAACAATACAATTTGTTAGTTTCGCTTAAGCTCGAAGCAGTGAATGCGATACCAACAAATTGTATTGTTATACGAAGTAACGCTTGACGTGATCCGCGAGAAGCGCTAGCGGCGAGGTCGCCATTTTGAAAGTCCGCGCACTCGCCGCACGCGCAAAAAGCTTTCTGCACGCGCTGTGTTCGAGACCTGTACGGCGACTTGGATGACTAGAGACCTCCGGAACACCTCTTGCACGCCGATGTACGTGCAGCACGAACGGCACGTACGAACGGACCTCCAAAATGGCGCGGCGATGGTATTGCCGCCTTGCGGATCTAGGCTCAGTGGCCGCTCCAGGGAGATGAAGCACTTTTCGCACTGTATGTACGCGTTGAGAGCACAACACGTAGAAGGGTATACGAGCCGTCTGTAATGCCTGCCGAAACAGCGCGCGCCAGCGATTGCGACCACGCCCTTAAAGTCAAAGTTCAGTGTTGCTGCTCTAGCGACACAACCCCCCACCGGCCCTCTTATTGCGTTCTTTCATGCTCTTTGAAGACGGGTGGGGCGTTCCTTTCTGTTTGAGTAGCAATCGATGGCAGGCCTGGCACGCGCGGTGATGTTATCGGATGCGGCCTCCGTGCAACGGAGATAGGTCGGCTCTCTTTATCTCTGCTTCAGCCGCGTTCATCGCCCCCCACTCGCGTGCTTTTACCCGAGTGTAAAACGTACGATGCGCGGGGGGGGATGTTATCGATTCGGACATTACACAAAACATGGCGGCGGCAAAAGTCGAGAATGTCCATATAAATGCTATCGCAATAAAAACAAAATGGCTGTCGCCTTCGAGTCGTCAGGCGAATGCATAAGGTACCCAGTGAGTTTAATTTTTTTTTTTTTTTTGTTTTGCCATGTTTTCTAGAGGGCACTACACGGGGTTTTCGGTGTACAAACAGAATTCTCTAGCCATATACAACTTCACTGCAAAAGGACAGCGAAGTTTGTTAAATCATGTAGTCCACCGTAGAACGTCCTGACATTTTCGCGAAAGCTCGTTAAAGCGGATCTCCATATCCGGGCATCCCTGCGCATGCGCAAGCGATAGTCCGGAAGGACTGTGAGAATGCTCTTGCTCCAGCCCAGAGAGGCCTCAGAGAGAGGGAAAGGAGTGTCAGAGGAGGTTGGCTTTATGAGGCTAGCTAAGTGACGTCATGTTACGCCCAGCAATATAATCGATCGTGAAGGAAAAGAACCTCTCTTTCTCCTTGGAGTTGTCTTAGGGCAATGCATTTGGGACAGTGTGAGTCTTTAGCGTTGAGTCATTGTTGTACGTCGCAGCGATTGTCTACAATGTCTGCTGATTATCACATACATGTATTGTGAGCGCGACAAGTGAATGGCTCTTCATTCTCTTTACATATCATCATCACTTGTACATCTTCGTCATCTGTACATATCATCATCGGGCTGATCTAGCTCGAGCCCGGCTGAATAAAGCGGTTCCTCATAGTATTTAGAATGTTATTTCATAAAGTACGATTTTATTGAACCGGTATTTTGTTTATATGCTACGAAAATAATCACTGAACAAGTTGTCCCAAAATGCTCAACCGCATGACGCCCTCATTTCTGCATCATCGAGTGAAATAGGGAGTGTTCCTGAGATGATTGGTTCCTTGAGATTTGCAATGAATCGAAATATTTCTAGCTCTTCACAAGAGCCCCAAAATAATTATTCCGGTCCTTGAATGTAAATGCATCTTGCTTCTCCAGTGTACTCTAGGATGTTAGTTGCTCCAGTTGCTCCATCTGGGAGCACTCCAGAGTGCTCCCAGATGCTAAATTACCTGCTCCAAAGTGCTCCAAAATGGAAATTTTTGCTGCTCCAAAGTGCTCCAAAATGAAAATTTTGCTGCTCCAAAAATTGCTCCAAATCAGAAGACCTCGGTAGCATCACTGAAAATAGAAGTTACGGCTCCGTCGGAAAAGTAACGCTAATTTAAAAAAAGAAAAAAGCCCAGCGTCGTGAATCGAACCCACGACAAATGGCAACGTTTATTCAATGCAACTGAGTGCGTTAACCCGCTGAGCTATCACCGCAGGGAGAGGTCGTTGATTAAAAAGGCATGATAACGCTGCATGTGTACTACACGATAGTACGATGATTGTTACAGCTGTGTTTGTATGGTGTGACATTGACATTGTCATATTTGTGCAGCATAATCCCCGTGCTAAGCCCGAAGTTACAAAAGCATGGTGACGTTGTATGTCACACGGAATTCCCCCAAGAGCACTACTTGCTACCACCTACATTCCTAAATTGAACGCAGCAGCAAACATCAAACCAATATCCAACGTCTGCGAAGCCACAAATGTGATGCGTGTTTGTGTTGTTGTGTTCGAGCATTTTAGCCCAAAGTTATGAAACAGTGCTGTGTGTGTGTGTGTGTGTGTGTGTGTACGCTTGCATGTGTGTATGTGTGTGTGTAAGAAGTGCGTAATTTCCTATGAGCATCAAACAAAAAGCCCACGTCTGCAAGCTGCAAATGTGATGCGTGTTTGTGTTGTTGTGTTCGAACAGTTTAGCCCGAAGTTATGAACGAGTGGTGTGTGTGTATGGGCGCGCACGTGCGCGTCTGTGTGTGTATGAAGCGTGTAATTTCCCATACATCAAACGAAAAGCCCACATCTGCGAAGCTGCAAATGTGATGTGTGTTTGTGTGTGGACACAGAAAATGGAAAAGGATTTTATTTCTGATCTCTAACCATAGCGACAGCCTGGTTCGTCCATCGTAAAATGTGTGGTGTGAATGTGTGTTCATGTTCACTGTGAATGTCTCGTAAAGCTTAAAAGCATTCGACTAGAGGCTGTGGTTCAATGAGTTCGTTTCTGAGAAACACCTCTTCGATGGAGGATGCAGTGTTCGGTGATTCGCCGTTACACTAGATGACGGATCACTGAGTGGTTCTAAAGCCACTCTGAAGGGGGGAGGCGGTGTTATACCCACTCCCCGAAATTTTTCAATTTTGCATGTGTTTCATGGACCCCCGCCCCCCACCCTCCAAAAAAAAATTTCTGACTGCACTATTAGTACCATACTAGCACTTCGAGCACACTGCACATCTTTATTAGATGCGAAGCAGCTTAAGGCGAAGTTCAATCCGGTGGTGGTGGTGGTGTGCGGCGTGACCACCCTTACTGCGCATGCGCAAACCCTTTCAAAAGAAATAAAAATAAAAACCTTCTCTCCCCCTCTCTCTCCTCTAGGCATCCCTCCCCGCCGCGACCACACCCTCACTGCGCATGCGCGTCCCCTCCCTCTCTACCCTCCCCCCCTCTCTCCTCTAGGCATCCCTCCCCGCGGCGTCCACACCCCCACGTGCGTCCGCCCTCTCTCCTTTCCTATGCTCCCCCCCTCTCTCGCCTCGCGATGCCAACGCAGGCAGCGTCTGCTAGCGAGTTTCTTGGTTGAAAAAACCGGCTGCTCGCGCTGCACAACCGTTCACTGGCCACCCCGTATATATGGCACTGCATCTTGACCTGCAAGGTAGGGCCAGTGGGAGATTTCTCCTGTGCGTCGTTGAACAATAAAAATTCGCAGTGTGCGCGTTAACTAAAGCGGACTGCGGGTCTCTGTGTCCAGTCGGAGTCTTCTGTCTCTCATTGCCCATTAGCAGCGATTGGCATGTTCCAGTAGGAAACACCGGTCCATCACTGCGTGCTTTGCGCCTCCCCAGGTTTCTCTCCTGCGCAACGCTGCGATGAGCGCCAGCATGAACGCCGCCTCCAGTGTAAGCGTTAGCGCCCGATGCTTCGCATCTACACATGGTTCCCTTTAGCGGGAGATGGTATAATTTTTTTTGTTCACCTGTTGCAGGCCGTATGAAGGCGTTCCCCCCTTGCTGCGTCGCTGGCTGCTGCAGCAAGGGGGGAATGAGGCTGATGTCTATCCTAGTTGCCAAGATGTTGTGTCAATAGGCGGGGATTGATAGCAAGGGCCGAGTGGCTGGACCGAGGCGTGATGGGTGCCAGCACAGCCCGGACACAAGCAGGGAATGAGACGTCTTCCTCAGCCAAAGTCCGAACAAAGACTGAGTCGTCGAACAGCCGTTTATTACAGAGAACTCACACGCGCATACGTACACACGTGATTAGACAGCTTCAATTGTGTGTAGCTCACATCATATCTTAACAGACCTCAAAATTGACGCACGCACAATTGCGCGTGCACACCCTAGGAGGCACGACTACACAACACCACAGGTTCTCATCCTGGAGTGAAGAAACGAGGAGGCTGCCTTAGCACATTCCTTGTGTCCATCCATTCACTCCTGAGGAAGGCGCTTGACACATTTCTGGATCACACGATCAGCCTTTCTATCCCTTGTGCTAGAGGCAGCGCTCCTGGCTATGCTGAGTGTTTGTCTTGTGAATTTTTGGGTGCAGAATGTACTACGATTCCAACTTAAGAAACTGCCATGCCTCTTGAGGGATGCAGGCGTTATTTAAACGCATGGCATTCGTTGCAGACGTTATTTAAACGGAGGCAGTCGGTGAAATGTTACAATCCAGCAAATGCTCTGAGCATGTCAATATGAAGTTGCCAAACTACCAAAAAGAGCTGCATGACGTGGATGACTAGAGCCCGATGTACAAGAAATGAATGGCAACAGCGTGTTCATTGGGGCTTGCTGGTAAATTGTACTAAGACTATAAAAGTGCGTGACGCACTTTTTATAGAATTCTTAATGGTCACATTTTCAGCACAGAAGTTCGTGAAATTGTTTTCTATGAGCTGGGTCTTCGTTTTTGCACTTCAAGATTGTGATGTTGGTTACGATACTGATAGCACGTTCCACACTGGTCTTTAATGGCCTTTTGGTTTCTTTCTTATCGTCAGCAACCATGCCCACTAGCCTTTTTAGGCCTGTCAGAAGTGATAGTAGTTCCTTTTTAGCCTTTTTAGGATACTGCAGTCCTCCCCTTTCCTGATATGAAGTGAGCTATCCAGAGGTGCATTTCCTTTTGCCTTCTGAACAACTTCAATGCAGCCTCGCATTTCAGCTTCTCTCTATGTATTCTCCTATTCAAGCTGCAGTTGCAATTTCCGGATTGGGAAACTATTAGTTGGGCGTGATGCAGGCCTTCTGTGGCTTGGCTTCTTTATTGCTACCATTGAGTAAAATATCTCGATTATTACCGTTGAGTGGCAGGGTGGGAAACAGCTGCGGCTGCACAAAATGACTTTGAGGTATTGACATTGCTTTGCAGCAATGCAGAATCATTGCTAGTCTTCAACATTTTCTTAAGCCCTCAGGGCACTTTTCTCTTGTCCAAAGTGTCATTGCATCCTGCTATTCCCCGAAGAAAACAAAATGGTGTCTCAAATAGCGTGACATAGCTTATTACAAACGTAAGAAAGCAATTGCTTGCTTTCTGTTTTCTATTTAAAGAATTAGTTTTAACTCATATGACAGTAATCTAAAGATTAGCTTTCAATTTGTTGAAAAACTGTTTCAATGCCCCTTGAAGGGACCGCTGTTTCGCTAATGGGGAGAGAATCGTGACCACGGTGTGCTGCTGTTTTGTTGGTCCTGCCACCCTCAGCTGGCTCATTGACAATAGATTATGGCTTGTGCTGCACTTCATTCCTTTTCTGAATGACGAGGTAGAATGGCAGAGGTGCACTTCTATTAGCTTTCCTTGCTAATCTGGTAGTGTGAAAAATGTGATTTCATATTCAGTGTATTTGAGACACTCACCATAGGTTGCTGCTATATTAACAGGGAAAACAACCTCCTCGTAATTCTTTGACCGCAGTAATTTTCATTTCTATTTTTGTTCTCCACTTTTTGTGGTTTTCTTGCAAATGCCCAGCGTTTACATTGTTTCGCATTGTGGCCAACTGTGTTCTAATAGCTATATGCTAATGTCAGTGAAGCAAGTTATCACTAAGATACATAAACCAGATAACAGTAGGGCAAGTCTGCAGGATACTTGACATGCATAATTTCTGTGAATAATGCCACTGACTTGGGGGGCAAACTTTGTTAGGAGGTTGTCAAATGACTCCTGGCTTAAAAACTTTCTCTTGTCTGCTAGCAGTGTGTTTTCCATTGCTGTAGCAAGATGCCATGCATAGGCATGCAACTTAACTAAAAATTATTTTTTTTTTCACTAAGTGAGCTCCAGTATCGCTTGCGATGCATGGCCCTGCTTTGTGAATGCCACTTTCAGTCGGGTATCACACCTTTAAGGCGCCTTTGGTAGGGATTGTCATGGCCCACATGCACATCTATTGTTGATTTAATACACCTTTCTTTTGTTCGTAATTTATTGTCTAGCAAGAAAAGTAACTGCGCGCGGGCAACGTTTCTTCTCGTTCATCCAATCTCCGTCGCACCTCATAGTTTGGTGAGCTCTCGGTCAACTTTTCTGTTTAGTCGACCACCTGGTGGTCATTCCTCTTGCTTCATTCCTGAGCAATTTTTCTTCACTTTCCTGAACAACCACGTCCTCCTGTTGCTGTTGTCACAGCTCCAACTCGGAAACATGACTGTAATTGACAATGTCTTATATGTAATTCCTGCAACTCCATTGGCATTTCTTCCGAAGTTGCTTGATAACAGTTAGGCGGTATTTGGGATCGTTGTTGGCCTCGATGGAAACTGTGTGTAACACCACCAACGGATGCTCGCTCTTGTTTTTGGCCTCGCCATGGTAATGATGTGCATAATTCATTAAGTCCACATTGGCATCGTTCGTTGTATTCTGTATGTAATGTCTAAATGCACCAGGGCTCATGGTGCTAACTCTACAATTTTATCACGAATATTTAAGCAACACCTTGAGTTAACAGTTCTTCGTTGGCTGCAATATATCTGTTAGAATTGTTCTCAAACGTCATCCTTTTGCATTATGTGCAACAAAATGGCAAATGAGATACATGTTGCCCCTCTTGCAGTGAAGGAGAAAGGCACCGCTGTCACCTCCACTGGGTGATGGTGGTGTCGAAGAGATGTCCCTAGACACCACGCCACACTTCGTTTCGGCGTTGCAGCCGTATTGGGAAGCCGTGCAAACATGCAGTCAATGCACTGGCTCTTCACTTGTTGAAAGCGCCAGCATTCCTTTATAATGACTTCACTGTCGAATAATTCTTACATATTAGGAGATTGAAGGTGTGGGCGGCTCTGCAATCGTTTCAGTGATGTCTGTAGTCTCCAGGATTCTGCTTTTACTGCGCGGTTTAAGTCAATCTCTACTCTGTTGTCCACGGACGCCAAAAGCAATTCTCGGTTCATGGGAGTACGGCAATGGGAAGATCTTTTGGTTCACTACTGCTGCTGAACATGCTGGTGTCACCAGCATGCCACCTCCACTGGTTGATGGCGGTGTTGAAGAGGTGTCCCTAAACTCTAAAAAATTTCACGCGTAGCAAGCGTGAGTGGAGGCAATTTTTTGTACTCTTGGTCTAAGTGTGATGTCCTTTCACGCTGAAAAATCACGCTTCCTAAGCATGACTCGCGGGAAAATTCACGCTTGCCAAGCGTGAGTGGAGGAGATTTTTGCACGCTTGTTCTAAGTGTGGTGCACTTTCACGCTAAGCGCACCACGCTTGCTATCCGTGACTGGCGACCTTTCTCACGCTTAGAAAAGGTGTAAGAGAGGAGTTTTACTTACTTAATGCGGCATTATTCTGCTCCTTTAGATGCCTTTCTGACCGTTAGAAATCATCTAAAATGAAAGCTGAAAGAATATATTTCTTGTGCTGTATGGGCTTGGCGCCGGCTGGGAGAATATATACTGATGCTTCACATTAATTAGCTGATTGCAAAAATCAGCTCTCACTTTTCATCTTGCACATGTGCAAACTGAACGCTACACTGTGACAGCGTGAAATGAGTTTGCTAGCTGGAATATAATTACGGAATACGGTTTATAGTACAAGTAGTGAGCAAGAAATAAGAGACAGGCTTTCATTAATTCACTGGCTACTCTTTCCATGCTGGTACACAACGGCACATGTTGCGTGTCTGCGCACAGCTCAAGATCGGCAGTGCGTTCTGTATTTACGGTGCAGCTAGCAAGCTCATGTTGTGCTGTCGCAGTGGAATGTTCTATAGTCGACACATGTGCAGGAAGAAAACTGAAAGTTGATTTTTGTAATTGGCTACTTTATGCTGCGCAACCAGTACATATACCCTCCAAGCAGCCGCCAACCAGTAATAAATAAAGCACTCCGAAGATTACCTTCTTTCAGCTTCATTTTTAAACACTTTCTGACGGTCAGAAACACATCTTCTAGAGCAGGAGAATCCTGCATCAAGTAAATAAAAATCCTTTCTTACACCTTAACTAAGCATTAGGAAAGACTCCAGTCACTGACCGAAAAGCCTTACATTGTGTTTGGGGGCGTTAGATCTTCGTTATGAACCGTTCAAAACTGAGTAGAGTTGGCAGAATCAAAGCGTGATGAATTGTCTCTGTAACTTCGCTAGTCACAAATCCAAACGCCATGGAAGCCAGTGCAGGAAAAACTTTCATAAAGCATCTTGCACAAGTGCATCTGGCGAATCCTACAATTGAGCCGCTGATCTGCATTCTGTCGGCGCGATTGCTTATATACACAGTCCTCAAGAAAATTAAGGGAGGGATTTAGTGCAAAGTGCTCCGAGGCTTTACAGTTTGAATCAAAGATAACAAGTTAAATAGAACGAAAAATTTACAAGAATCTTAAGTTTGAGTGAAACTTTTTATTTTTCAATTACTTACAAGAACGCTTTTATAGAAAAGCAATCCAAGAAAAAAACACTCACAGGGACTATAAAATAGGCACTAGATGAACTTTTGATGTCGCTTTGAGCAGCACGCGAACTGTGCTCTGTACTTAACTCAAACGAAGTGTAGTTTCGTGAAGAAATCCTTTACCCTTTTCTCCGCCCAGGGAATTTCGTCGATGGCGGCACAGTTAACGACCTCTTGAACGAAGCCAAGCTACTGCCAAAAGCAGCCGGATACACAAGGTCCTGTACTTAGTACACACACAAACAAAGCACCAATGCTTTTTTTCCAGCGATGTGTCTCGTTCCAGCTTCAGGATTTCACTGGGCTCTTTGCCGCATACCAGCTCCTTCAAGTCACCCCACACAATTCTCGTGCCAACAATGTCTATGGGTGAAACCTGGAAAAGATAAAAAGGAGAAATTAAATTGGTACCTGATGTAATGGACCATTGTAAAATTTCACTTCGTACAGAACTACAAATTCATGGAAATGATTTTTCCACAAAGCTCACATTGCGATTGCGACATTAAATCTCCTCATACCCGGCTCAAAACTGAGTAGTGTTAGAAGAATGAGGATGTTTTGAATTGTCTCTGAGACTTTGCCTCTTACAAAATATTTTACTCACCTCTGAAATTAGGGCCATTTTCGCGAGCCTTGGCCGCAAGTACACGTCGACCTCTCTGTACGATGAGTCCGCTAAGGATGCCAATGTCGCCACTGCAGGTAGAATTTTTCTTAGGCGTCTGACATTCTCCTCGACCGTGTTTGAAAATCTCAATTTACTTTCGAAGGCAAGCTGAAAGAGAAAACGTGGAATTAAACTTCACGAACACAGAATACAGCGCGCAATCAGTAAAACTTCGTGGCTTTTTGTTAGTTTATTTGTAGGATCATTGGGGGCCAGGAAGAGCAGTACAAACGAGTTTTGAAGTCTTAAAGTCAAGTATAGTGTTTATGTCAGCGATCTGTTTCAGCATAAATTTAAAAAATACATTGTAATATAGAAAAGTTGATGACGTTCAGTAAAAAGAAAATGTGGTCGCCTATCGCTAGGATGGTCTCACAGAGAATCTCAATTAAGAAAGTCGTGGCATTTAGATGCACATATCGACAGAACGTGCACTCAGCGCGGTATCTCAGACGTATTCGTCCATTATAAAAAAAACCGTGAACCTAGGGATCGTAGTGACGCGATTTCGCTGTACCAACAAAGCATTCGCTGCAAATTTCAGAAACAGCGTTCAAAAGATCAGCTATTAACTACACAACTGAATACCATACGAAGCACTTCCTTTTTGTACCCGCGACAATTTTGTGCTTTTACGGTGGTAGTTGCAAGTCCGAATTGACTTTTTAACACGTTTGCTGTGCTTGAGCCACTTAGAGAGAACAGCCTTTCTGTAATTCGGTATAATTTTGCTATAACCCTTTACGGCCTGACCCGCACAAATGTGTGGGTCAATAAAGACGCTCACGAAATGGCACCTGTTTCAGCTTCAGTTTCATAGCTCAGTGCCGCTGAAGTGAATGTTTACAGGAATATATCTGTTTCACTAGTTCAATAATTTCGACACCAGGGGGGCGAGTAATCTGCCACGAAAAATGCCGTCTGAGCACGTGCGCCGGCAGCAGCTACCTCAGACGTGTAAATCAACGCTCCTTCTTGTTATACATTTTTTTTCGGAACTGTATGCATATGAAAGGAATATTGAGACTTTGAAAAACATGCTTCGCAAAAAAAAATTACCCGTTCTTACCACACACGCTGTGTACTCACGCGTGAAAAAGTCACCCGCACGTTTGTGCGGGCTGTGCTTTAGTCCTCGTGAAGTGCGCGGCAAAGCGGCGCAGGTTGGCTCGTTCGCGCGCGGTTGCGCCTGCCAATTCTGTTTTTCTATTGCGAATAGCTTTCTTAGCATCTTATTGGCACTTCATTGGTGGGTGTTTGCTGATGTTTTCTTATATCTGAACTTAGCGACGCGAAGTGATGTGCGTGAATTGTGATCACCATTTACGCAGAAAATATTAACTTTGTGAAGGTGTTGTGACAACATGCATTATATTTCAAAGAATTAGATTTTACATTGCCTACCATATAGAGTTTCAGTATCGCCAGTGAATATCTAAGGATAATAAATAACCTTGAAGGATAAAATTCCTAAAATTATCTAACTTAGGGAACAAGCTTCTGTGGGCGCTGAATTTTCTTTTTTTCACATGCCGAGATTTTCAAACCAGAGAATGAAGAAGACATAGAAGAGATATTGAGCCTCCTGAAGTCTTGCGTCAGAATTGGGTAGGGACCAAGTTGACGAACTGACAGAGATTCATATTCGTGGTTCGAGCCAACTTATTGATGAAAACTGGAGTACGGAAGGTGAGTTTTTGAGCAGTCGCCTCCGTAATAACTGGGTCAGGTGACCACTCACCCTATCCGGCCAGTTTCAGTGAAATTGATGTCTTTTGGAAGAAGACACAGTCGGCTGCAACGCCTCTCCTGCTTGGAAGTGGTGAGACAGCCGACGTTCTTGTTGTTGTCAAGGCTCCTTTGCAGACTTTCTCACACTAATTTAGTGCAACGATCTTAGAAGTTACTGCTGACAAAACGGCAGTGTGCCCTAGTTGTAGATATAGAACAACTTTGCAAGTAACTGCGCAAAAGATCAAGCAGCTTTAGGTATGGACCTGACCATGGGCTGCATCCGATCTCTGAGGAACTTTGCTCGTCACCAGGCGCCCAAGAATTGAAAGCGGAAAGAAAAATGTGTCACAATATCAATCCTTAGACAACTTTATTGGAGTGTAAAAGGCGCCCGGCATAGACAAGCGATTTGACTCAGCTATACGTACCACTGGCAATCAGTATACAGCTGGACATCTGCACATCACTGCAGGCTGTCAAGTGTAGCTTCTTGTTCAAAGGCGCGTTGTACGAAGTGCAACTTATACCTGTGCCTCACAAGTGACACACAATACTCTAAAATGTTGCATTCGCAGCGCTGACAACGCATTTTTTGCTTTGTCTTAGCCGTGATGAGTGTATTCCTCGCTGCAGTGAATCACATGAATGAAAGCCCAGCCCGCACATATGTGCGGGTCTGTTTTCTGGGGCAAGAACTCCAATTATTACAGTTTAACCTTTGAAAACTTAATTGCTATAGAGCAAACATCAATAATTTTTGAGCAAGTTGGCAATTTTTCCATTATATTTTTCTTGGGCAGGAAAGGGATAAGATCACGACATGACCACAACAGAGCTCCAGCCTTGCTTTGCGACAGCTAACATTACCGCCCGCAGAAGCACTGGCTCCACGTACTGGATCGTACGGTAAACTATTTATGCTTTCTCACGGTGACGCAAATAATAACTGCACACAATAATAACACTAATAACTGCACACTTCACCCAGCAGCCTCAAGTTCCTGAAGGTGACGCAATCATATCTTACCATATAATGTTAGATTGCGGCATAAATATCTCGTTTGTACCCAGAGCGGTCTCTTGACAATAGTGGCATCCATATAATACCTATAGACTCGTGTATTGCGCACGCACATACAGCAAGCGAACTTCAGCCGCGATGTGCAGCACAAATACACAATTTTCTTGTGGCCTTAACGCGGTGATGTTTTATAGGGTATACCACAGTTTTAACGCTTCGTAATGTACGCATCAACTGTGTAAATTTACGGTATGCGATATATTTTTCGCCACTTTCGAGGCTCTCTGCAGAGGATGGAGGAAGCACATGCTGTTTACCCACCTCGCGAGGTGCCAGGCGGCCCCTTTATTGGCGTTGCACCTCCTCGCCCGAAAACGGACGCCGCCGCGAACCGCAACACGGCTGCGAAATTTGGCGCCGACTAGCCAAAGCTTTCAAGCGCCAGACATGGAGACCGGTGGAAAGCCGGCGGCGAAGGAGAAACGGCTCACAGCCACGGCAACGAGAGCAACACTCCTTCCTTCTTTCTTGTCATCGTTCCCGGTGACAGAAGCTAAGTACTCTCGGACTTGTTAGAAGTCTAGATCTTGACTGCCTTCGTCAGCAGGGTGTGCTCATCTTGCATCAGACCTGACGACGAGGGAAGTATACAGGCGAGACGGCATAGAGTAAAGTATCTGAGTTTAATACATCGCTAAGCAAAGGGGTATAGTAAGAAGCCAGGGAGCAGAGCTTCATCAGAGTCCCAGTCAAGTCTGCCCCGCCCAGTCTCTCCCTGCTTGTTTTTAAAGGGTTCAAGACGCTTGTCGCTTGTGTGATGTCAGGTTCCTTCAGACATGACCAAATATAGTCATTGCATTGTACTCACACCACTGACTACGCCACCGATCACGTGACTGATCACGCCACTGATCGCGCCACCACACGCCACAGCGTCTCACCACAGCGTCCCAGGTTTCTCGGACGTCTGGGCATCCATGTGTGCGCTTCCAACCTCGGAAAGTCTACAGCCCCGGCAGTGTGCGCACGCTGTCTGTGTTCTCACATTTGGCGCCAATGGGGTTCACGTAATCGAAGCTTAACAGACTGAAAAGCGACATCACTTTCTTTACTAAAAAAGACTTCCATGAGCAATTACTCAAGGTAACCATGTCATGTCGCAAAGAGTCCGGCGTTAAAGGTAATGTCGGATCTGATCCAAGCTTTTGAGTCAAAATACGCAGCTATGACAGGAAATGGAGATGTTGGAAACGGAAGTACATGAATTACATAGCCCTAAGTTTTCGTGTCTCAATCCGTGAGTACTGTACACATGGAACTTGGCTTGACATTAATCTGAAGTTCGGAGATCAATAGGAAGGTCTACACAATACGCCAAGAACGTCACTGTGCAGAAAATAGATACAAATTATATAATGAGCCAGGACATTTCAAATTAATTCGCTTACCCAAGTATTCCATGTGGCAGTCGAGTGAATGGCAGGCAAGTGAATGGCAGGCGAGTGCCCACAGTATGCAGTTGGCAGAGAGTGGTGCCGTGTCGCGCGAGAATTCCGGGCAGTCGCATTTGGTGTTCTTGCGTCTACCGTGCTGCACACCACGCAAGTCAGTCGATGTCAAGTTATTCATGAAGCTGCTCCTCCTTCACTTTTCAACCTGAAAAAGCGAGCCCCCCGCACAGTACACGCTCGAAGGCAAAGTACCTTCTAAGTCAATGGCTTGAACGGCTCTAACTCCGTTTTCCCACCAAACTCTGTTTTCCGCCATTCTATATACTGAAGCGAGCGCCACCTTACAAATCCCTTGCGTTGAAAACAAAAATAAATGAAAGAATGCGCAAGT
>JALIZH010032025.1:0-24364 GCA_030522465.1 Rhipicephalus appendiculatus
TCTTTGAATCTCGCGCGAAGTCGAGCGTTGCATTACGGCAAGAAAAAAAAAAAGGAAAGAAACGAAACAAAAATAGTCCAGAACACAGTTTCGCGACTTAGCTCAGTCTGCCGCCGTTCGTCGTTATCGGCGACAAAGATAAGACCGCCGGCGAGTTGGAACCTTATAGCGCCTAGTCATTTCCCGATTCTTCGGCATAGACTCGTATTATGCTTCAGAAAAAAGAAAACGGTTCCCAACTGCATCGGAGATTTTGAAAGGGCAGCCAAACGTATTCATTTATTTCCTTTTCATTTTTTTTTTTAATTTTACAGCGAAGGTGTTACGCCCGCCGTTTGTTCGGTTCGCGATATAGAGAAGAAACCATCATCATGCCGGCGTGTCCACATCAAGCCAACTTAAGAAGAGCTGCGCCTAGTTAATCCAAAGTAATCATAGACAAGCCTTATTAAGCCTTGTTGAGAATGGTAAAACCGAATTAGCTACGCATAACTAAGCTGCCCTAGTCAAAGCTTAATTAATAAGACCTATTTAAGCCGAGCTGAGATTCGTGTGCCTAGTCATGCCGAGCTCGTCAAAAAAATTGGGGAACCCTTAAGCTTCGCCTTTAAGAGTTGAACGCGATAGCGATATCCTGTCCCTAGTGCGTACTTCAATCACTTAGTGATTGTAATGTAATCACTTGTGATCTATGTAATGGGTAGCATGCTTTAAACCACGAGCAATTATGCGCGGGAAATGCGGGAAATGTTTTCGAACTTGCTATGCACCCACTACGTGGTCTTAAGGGAATAGGCGCAGTACCGTGTGTGCCTATTGTAATGGGTGCATGGCTTTGAACCACAATGTCGTTATGATATTCACATGTTCTCACGCCCGATGAGAATGTACGCTCGTACCACGCAATATTACTGCGATATTACATGTTGTATTGTGACGCCTGTATACAGGACGTTTGTGTTTGTAAAGCATGAAAGTTATTTTCACTACAATTCTAAGCATAGGAAGTTATTTTATGCGTAATCCCTAGCAGAAGCGTGGCTGTGTGGGAGAACACCTGCTTGCCACGCAGACGACCTTGGTTCGATCCTCATTCGGACTCTAAAATTTTTATTATTTATTTTATTTGCATCTTTCTCGATTTTTCGGTCATGGACAAGATGATGATTTTTCGCTCACAACCAACGACGCCGACGCCGACGCCGGAATTTCTGCGAAACGAGCTCTTTAACGCTATCGCGTTAAAATGTTCCAAGCTAAGTCTAATTAATACTAATGCAGGCTCAGTCAGGCTAGTGCTCACTCGGCGTATTACGTATTGCTACATGCATATTGCCAATGTCTGGGACCATGCGCGTGTGTGCCCGACGAGGAGGACGAAGGGCTGGTACCGCTCGTGTGCCTTGTGAAAAACGTAGTAGGCCTGTATTTGCGCTGCTGAACAAAAAGCCTAATTAAAGAGAGAGAGAGAACTCTTTATTGAAAAGCAGAGAATTTAGCCGGCATATGCAAATCGCTGACTTGCTACTCTGCGTGGGGAAGGGGATGGGGGGACTGAAAGTAGGGAGAGAGAGAGAGAGAGAGAGAGGAGGGGAAAGGATATAAGAAAACAAGCGTTTGCTTTCGAACAGCTGCATTAAGAACTCTAGGTACCCTACCAAATACGCACACTTTAAAATCCTGCCAGCCCACGGTTCGCTGGTGGGGATGGTGCATTAAAATTTTTAATCAATTAACCGTTTTTCGTGCATCTGTTTAGCCTTTGAATCAATTAGTTGATTTCAATGTGCTGTTTTAATCAATTATTCGATTAATCGGCGTTTGAGTGCGTATTTGCACCTGCGTGAAAAATTCACAATTTCGACCACTTGACAATTTCCATGTCATTAAACATCAGTAAAAGTGCGCTCTTGGTATTTCCCCTGGCAGATTCAATTTCAATTACCATAGTATATAAGCAGGAACCCATTCCACAAGTGGATTCTGTCAAATATTTGGGCATAATCTATACTGAAAAACTGAACTGGACTCCACATATAGAGTATATAGCAGCAAAGGCACAACGGGCGTCAGGCTTATTGCGCAGGCTGAGTAACCGAAAATACGGGTTACGTAGGAAGACCATGTTAATGGTATACAATATGTACATGCGCCCAATATTGGAGTTTGGGTGCATATTATTTTCGGGCAGCCCTATCTATAAAACAAGACCTCTGATTCTGCTGGAGCGAGAAGCTCTGCGAATGTGTCTGGGACTCCCAAGGTTTGTGGCTATAAATGTAATGTATCAAGAAGCGCGCTTACCCACACTCCTTTGTCGATTCCGCATTCTAACGGTGCAACCATTTTCAAAATTTTACAGCTTAAAGACTAGAAGATCCGAGTACGCCTTTATTAAAGACCCTGATTCCTTCTTTCTGGCGCATTGGCCCCGATTTCATACACCCCAGATTATTTTTGTCCAAAAGAAACTGGACAGTATAAATGTGGACATTAGAACGGTAATTGAAACTAATGGTTCGAATCATGATATTACGATAGAATACGACGAAATCTTCCCACCAAAATCTAAGTTCCAATCCCTCAGATATTTAAATAAGAGATTACAAGATTACCTGATCCATGCTGAAACAAACAACATAATAGCCACAGATGCTTCCGTGATTAATGAAAAGGCAGGCGTAGGAATTGCCTCCAACTTCCTTGGTTGGTCATTCGCAGTGAGACTACCAGATTTTACCCCTGTTTTTGAAGCAGAGCTCATGGCTATAATTTTGGCGCTTCGAAAATTACCTTCTAACGAAAGCAGTGCAATAGTCATCACAGATTCATTATCGGTGTGTACAGCCCTGACAGCTTCAAAACAATCGCGAGCCCTAATGACTTTCCGCACATTAATTCCACCACAATTGAAGTCCCTGAAATTATTGTGGGTCCCAGGCCACTGCGGGTTACAGTTAAATGAAATGGCCGATTCATTAGGGCGAGCATCGCTTGATGGCCCAGTAATTTCGGTACTTCCAGTAGTAGAATATATAGCAGCAATCAGGTACAGAAAATTAGCAATTCATGCAGATATGATGGAAACTATAACTAAATGGACAGAATATCAGCACCTCAAATTTCCATGGAAACCTCAGTGGAGTCAATCTAGACAGTGGGAAGTTCTTATCACCAAATTTCGATGCCGAGTCCACCCGTTAAACCTATATTTGCACAGAGCTGGTCTGACGATATCGCCCCTCTGTCCATTCTGTAATGAAACAGAAACTATAGATCATTATTTTATAGCATGTCGCAACTACTCACGAATTAGAAAAAGACTTCTTGGTGTACCGCTTTCGAAGGTAGGTTTAAGATTAACCACAGAAAACCTTCTAAACTTCGGTGCCTCCGTTTTGGGACATTGCCATCGAGATGTATTCGATGCGGTTTGTAATTATATTCAAGCCACTAAACGTATTCCAATATAATGTATTCTTCAATAAATACTCGCAAAGAAACTTTATAATGAATTGAAATGTAAAATACACGCTCCATCTTGATTGGGTAAGGCAAACACAGCTGTCTGGTCTCCGCAAAATTTCAGTACTTTATTGTTAAATCGACAGCTATTTCTTTCCCTTTATTTTTTTTATCTCCCTCTTTGTTATGTTTGTTGATGTTGCTAATTTTTTTTAACGTTTATTTTTTTATGATTATTATTAGCATCATTTTTCTTTTTTTCAATTTCTAATTATAATTTGGCAAGCAATACGATAGTTATCACCCATAGCATACAATACATTTTCTTGGCCAATCCCCCAGAGTGGGTATGTGCCACAGTATAGAGGCAACAAACAAACAAACAAGCTCGCACTCGGAGCTCAGCTGGTCAGCGCTGCAACAGCTGCGTTAAATATATTGTTTACAACCTCGTTGGACAGGCGTCTCGTCGTTCACGTAACATATTTGGTGGAGGTGGAACGTTCCCCGTCTTCGCCATGAAGCTTCGCAGCGGCCGCACCATCCATTCACCGGCAATGACTTCCAATGACAACAACCCGTCTCCCTCAACACCTGCGCCGCCCTCGACAACGTAGGTCGCGGTGCCGAACCTCCGCGATCCCGGTATATTCTCCGCTCAAGCTGGCCTTGACGTCGACTACAGGCTCAACATGTATGAGCGAGTTAGCCAAAGTCACCGATGGGATCCTACCATGATGCTCGCCAATGTCATCTTCTACTTGGGGGGCACCCCTCGTGTCTGGTTCGACACCCACGAGACCGAGATCACCAGCTGGGACACTTTCAAGGAGAGACTACGAGACATCTTCGGGGACCCAACCGGTCGCCAAATGGCGGCACGAAAGGAACTTGCTACCCGTGTACAGTCACCAACCGAGTCGTATGTCTCGTACATACAGGAGGTGCTCGCACTGTGCCGGGGAGTGGACGAGCAGATGACCGAAAGTGACAAGGTGGGTCACATACTTAAGGGCATCGCAGACGACGCTTTCAACTTGCTGGTCTACACCAACGTATCGACCATCGACCTGATCATTAAAGAATGCCGTCTCTTCGAAATGACCAAAAACCGCCGGGTTCTGCCTCAATTTTCTCGGCTACTGAACACGGCTGCCACGTCAAGCTGCAGCGATCTCGGCGCCACATCTCCCCTTCAGGAGAACGTGACGCGTATAGTTCGACGCGAGCTTGAAGCAGCAAGTCCGACGCCATTTCACCCATTGCCGCTCGACCTTGGCACTGTTGAAACGCCGCCGGCGGTCTCTGTTATTCAGGCAGTCGTGCGCCAAGAAATTGCCAACCTTGGTTTCCCCTGTCGCCTGCTCCGTCTCTCGACGTGACTCCAGACCGATGCCAATGAATACACCCCGCCATGACCCATACTTTCCACCCCGATCCAGCAACCCAACCGAATGGAGAACAGCAGACGACAAACCGATCTGCTTCCGCTGCCACCGAGTTGGTCACGTCTCCCGCTACTGCCGCACTACTTGGACGCCCACATCTTGCAGCCAATTTCCTTCTTCTCCTCGCCCCTACGCAGACCCTCATTGATATTCGACCAATCATGTGCACCATGATGCTGAAACACCTAACAGTTCACGTAACAATATTAAGCTTAAGTTGACAAGGGATGCATGCTAATTGAATCCAAGCCTCGAATATGCAATTAAGTTTGTTAGCATAATTAAGCTAACTAAACTATCGTAAGGCTTAGGTTGACTTTGGATGTAAGCTATTTGAGACCAAGCGTAATTCAGGTTTTTGAGGTACTTGGCACTGTGATTGCCAAGTGATTCCCAGTGGAACCTGATTGATACCTAGGCAATACTCGCGAATCCCAATGTGATCACGTCTGGCGCTTGGCAAGATGGGCGGGAGTGCCTTAAGGGCCCGGGCTTCCGCCGAAATTTGGATGGAGGGGGACTGTTTTACCGTACACAAATAACAAAAATAGGTGTTTTTCAAAACCTTCAACAAGTTCCCCCCCCCCCCCCCTTTCAGAAAAATTCCTGGCTACGGGCCTGGGTCACGTGAACACTTCGTGCATGGGTGTGTGAATGCACGTGTGCCTGGTAAAGCAGGAGCAGGCGAGTGCCGATCAGCTCTGCTCTGCCCCAGCCTTGCTCGACTCAGCGCAAGCTACGCAAATTTTTTACAGCGTCGGAAGGTTTCTCTGGCTGCACAGAAAGCGGTGACACTTCTTACAGTAATTGTTCGGGTCTTTTGTCCTAAAGACATGATATGATCGTGAGAGATGCCGTAGTGGAGCCCCCGATAGATCGACCACGAGGGGTTTTAGATGTGAAGCATCTTATGGCGAAGCTTAATCCGGTGGTGGTGGTGGTGGAGGTGTGCCGCGTGACCACCCTTACTGCGCGTGCGCAAACCCTTTAAAAAAAAATAAAACACCTCCTTTCCCCCTCTCTCTCCTCTAAGCATCCCTCCCAGCGGCAACCACACCCTCACTGCGCATACGCGTCCCCCCCTCTCTCTCTCTCCTACGCTCCCCCCCCCTCTCTCCTCCAGGCATCCCTGCCCGCGGCGTCCACACTCCCACTGCGCATGCGCGTCCCCCCTCTCTCCTCTCCTACGCTCCCCCCCCTCTCTCGCCTCATGACGCCGACGCAGGCAGCGTCTGCTAGCGAGTTTCTTGGTTGAAAAAACCGACTGCTCGCGCTGCACAACCGTTCTCTGGCCACCCCGTATATATGGCACTGGATCTTGACCTGCAAGGTGGTGCCGGTGGGAGATTTCTCCTGTGCGTTGTTGAACAATAAAAATTCGCAGCGTGCGCGTTAACTAAAAGCGGACTGCGGGTCTCTGTGTCCAGTCGGAGTCTTCTGTCTCTCATTGCCCATTAGCAGCGATTGGCATGTTCCAGTAGGAAATACCACTCCATCACTGCGTGCTTTGCGCCTCCCCAGTTTTCTCTCCTGCGCAACGCTGCGATGAGCGCCAGCGTCAACGCCGCCGCCAGTGTAAGCGTCAGCGCCCGCTTCTTAACATCTACACATGGTTCCCTTTAGCGGGAGATGGTGTAATTTTTTAACGTACACCTAAATCTGAGCACACGGACTCCTGGCATATTGCATGCATCAATATGCGCCCGCCGCGTCCGAGATTCGCTCCCGCGAACTAACGCGGTGTTGTCTAACATATACATGGATCCAAGTACAAAGTAATGGTTCAAGAGGGTATTGGCTCGCGGCCCACACAAATCGGCGCATAGCACATGATCAGGCACTTGTGCTGCCGCTACAGATCTGCCGATCACCTGCTCTGTTCATCGAAGTGCGGAACGAAACAAGAAACGCAACCGAAATATCGTCATTTGAAGTCGCTCTGGTATATGATGTGTTTAATGAGCTAGAATTAATAGTAATTATATTTCGGGCTTTACGTACAAAAACCACGATATGATGATGAGGCACGCCGTAGTGAGGGCTCCAGAAATTTTGACCATCTGGTGCTCTTTAAGGTGCACTGACATAATAATAATAATATCTGGGGTTTTACGTCCCAAAACCACGATATGATTATGAGAGACGCCGTAGTGGAGGGCTCCGGAAATTTCGACCATCTGGTGTTCTTTAACGTGCACTGACATCGCACAGTACACGGGCCTCTACCATTTCGCCTCCACCGAAATGCGGCCGCCGCGGCCGGGATCGAACCCGCGACCTTCGGGTCAGCAGCCGAGCACCGTAGCCACTGTTCCACCGAGGCGGACTGCACTGACACCGCTCGTACACGGGCTTTTACCATTTCGCCTCCATCGAAATGCGATCTCCGCGGCCGGGATCAAACCCGCGATTTACGGGCAGCAGCCGAACACCGTAATCACAGTGAACCACAGCGGTGGCACATCTACAGTGGCTCCACAGCCACCGTAGTTTTTCGTAGGAAAAAGAAATTAGGCAGATCCCAAGTACCATGGGAATCGATGTGATGCGAAGCATCCGGAGGTAAGGTGATTGGGTTGTTTTTTTATTGAGCGAAACGTTATGAAAGGGCGCTAAAGATATGTACAAATGTTGCACGCACAGACATGTTGAACAGTCGCATATGTTTCATATAACCAGTTGTTTACAGTTGTGTAACGATGCCAACAGAAACATGGGTATTGCCAACACCAGAAGCTGTAAGCTGATATGTAGAGCTTGTGCTTGCAAGGATGGTAGCCCTGGCTAGTGCTACGTAAACCAACTACAGTGGATGGCGCTTAAGTATACAACTGACGTTAACCAGACATGACTCCTTCGTCACAGGAGTACGGATGTAATGTTTATAAAATTAGATAGCCAGCACTCCAACCGCAATATACATTTCACCAATATTACGCCTGCATAGGGTGTTCTTCCAACGCAGTTTCGAGACCTGACGTAGCTCTGTGGTAGAATACTTGATTGCCATGCAGAATGCTTGGGTTCGATTCCTGCGGGGACTCTGATTTCTATTCTTTGTATTCCTCGCGTCAACGCCACCGATGTCAGTTTCTCTTAACGCTCTCGCATTTAAATTACCAATGCCTGTTCTCGCCGTTCCTGGGTAGATATAAATTGTCTAAGTCCTGTGGCGCATACCCACATTCCGCGGCCCGTGGTGTGCGGGTATGAGCCACACGTGTCTGGAGAAATGAGTTTGGTGACGTACGCGACGGGATTTTCACGTTATTCATGTCATGACCAGCCAGACATATTCGTCAATACCTCTTACCCTCCCATACAAATTTTGGTCCACCCCAAGTTAAGGAGGCCGTCACGAGAGCACCCAGACGTAGGTGGCTAGATAGATAGATAGATAGGAACGCAAAAGTGCTTACAGTACGCAAAGAAATGCTTCGCATTTAAAACGGAATAAAATTCTGATAAAGAAGGATGTAAGGCAGGTAGCTGCGATCTCTCCAACGCTATTGACCGCGTTCGCAGGAGCTTTGCACAGGAAGTTTTCAGGGCTTTCGATTGTGAACATCAAAGGATCACAGTTAATGGAGAGTAGCTTAGTAACTTGATATTCGCTGATGACATTGTCCTGCTAAGTGAATCGGAGAAACTATTGCAAATCAGTAACTGAATCAGACAGGGAAAGCAGGAGGGTGGGTCACAAAATTAATATGCAGAAAACTGAAGTAATCTTCCACAGTCTCGGAAGAGAACAGTGCTTTGTGACACCCATCGAGGCAGTGGAAGTGGTAAAGTAATACGTCTATATAGGGAATGCAGTGGGCGTAGATAAAAGCCATGAGACTAGAGTAACTAGAATAAGGATGTTGTGGTACGCAATCGGCGGGCATTTTGAGATCATGATTGGTAGTTTACCACTACACCTCAGGAGGAAAGTGTACAACAGCTGCATTTACTGGTACTTACCTATACGGGCTCAAACTTGGAGGTTTACTAAATGGTGAAAAGCATTGGACTTCAATTGGGTACGACGCAGCGAGCGATGGAAAGATGTATGATAGGTGTAACCTTATAATGGACAAGAAGCGGGCAGAGTGGGCGAGAGAACAGACCGGACCGGTGTAAAGGATGTTTAGTCAAAATTCATTTTATTTATTTATTTATTTATTTATTTATTTATTTATTTATTTATTTATTTATTTATTTATTTATCTTGCATACACAAGCAGCTGCGCATTGTAGAGGGGAGCGGGGTACATGAGCGCGACAATAATAATACTGATGAATAATACTGATGTTTCACTTTCAAAAATATTTAAAGGTTGCCAGTGGCAGATGCGATAACTCTAGTTCGTGAGCTGCCTTACTGGAAGAGGCGGAAATCGCTTAGACAAAAAAAGCCGGCAGATCCCACGCACTGTGGGAATCGATGTAATGCGAAGCAGCCAGGAAGGAGCAAATCATGCTTTACGTAATTTACATGTCATGTTTTACATGTTACGACCTGTCATTTGTGTTCGTCATACAGTCACGTCGCGATATACCAATTTTGGTGTATGTCAAGCTAGCGAACTGGACGCAAGCGCACCTTGAGCGTGGCATGTAAATGGCATTGTAGATGACATGCATGCCAAGATTTTCAAGTTACCACCTGCCACTTATGTTCGTTATACAGTCATGTCACTCAATACCAAATTTGCTGTATATCAAGCTAACGAAACGGCCGCGAGCACGCCATGAGCGTGGCATGCAAGTCATGTCGCACATGACAAGTCATGATTTCCATATTACCACTTGTCATTTTTGTTCGTCATACAGTCATGTCACTCAATACGAAATTTGGTGTATCTCAAGCTAACGAAACGGCCGCGAGCGCGCCATGAGCGTGGCATGCAAGTCATGTCGCACATGACAAGTCATGATTTCCATATTACCACTTGTCCTTTATGTTCGTCATACAGTCATGTCACTCAATACCGAATTTGGTGTATATCAAGCTAACGAAACGGCCGCGAGCGCGCCATGAGCTTGGAATGCAAGTCATGTCGCACATGACAAGTCATGATTTCCATATTACCACTTGTCATTTATGTTCGTCATAGAGTCATGTCACTCAATACCAAATTTGGTGTATATCAAGCTAACGAAACGGCCGCGAGCGTGCCATGAGCGTGGCATGTAAATCATACTTTTCATGACTATGTTAGTCATGATTTTCATGATATGACCAGCCATTTATGTTCTTCATACAGTCATGTTATGCCATACCAAATTTGGTATAAATCCCATTAACGATACGGCCAGGAGAGCACAAAGTCGTAGGCGGCTAGATAGCTAGATAGATAGATACGCTCAAAGTCGCCGAAGTTCGCTAAGAAATGCTTCACATTTAAAAAATTGAAATGGATAGTCGACTAACTAACGAAAATTCGCTTTGATCTTAACTACATCATCATCATCATCAGCCCGACTACGACCACTGCAGGGCAAATGCCTCTCACATGTTCCGTCAATCATCCCGGTCCTGTGCTTTCTGCTGCCACGTTATACCTACAAACTTCTTAACCTCATCTGCCCATCTAACTTTCTGTCTCCCCCCTCACTGTGGGCTGTCCAGAGGGCCCACGATGCGGCGGTCGGGCTAAGCCTGACTGTCCCGACGTGGGAGCGGCCCGCTGCGCGTTGAGTCGTGCACCTCAGGACTAACAATAAAGTTTTGCATCCATCCTTCAGAGTGTCGGGATTTCCACTGTCGGCATTTGCAGCGCGTTGCTCAAACACAAAGACGCAACAGTTGTGACAGTTGTTAGTTCACGCTTTTTACCTCTTTATCCTCTTTATCCTCTTTATACGTGCGCGTTCTTGTCGAGCGTCGTTCCTTGTGCTTCAGTGGCGTGCTACAAGTGTGGAGCTGCTTGTGTGACATTCTAATTTCTTGCCACCACATTCATTGCTTCGCCCTTGTGGCGAAACTGTGACTTTTTTGTTCTTTCACTCGACTGGCAGATTTTGGTGGCGGAACTATACCAGTGTTGCCAGGGCGGACGAGGTCACGTAGCCAAATGCCAGAAAAGCAGTATCCCAAATGTAGCCAAAGACAAAAAAGAGCAAAAATATTTGTAGCCAAATATAGGCATTCTTTTAGCAGTTTTATCTGGACTTACATTTTCGCATTCGACCACTAAAATGTATTTTTGTCCAACCCATAGTTATTGTATCAAAGAGCTTGCAGTGAAGAACGCGAAAGTATCGATATTCGGGCGCTTTTTTAAAGGGGCCCTGCAACACTTTTCCAAGTAGCCATGGTATGGATTCACTAAAGGAGCTTATTACCTCACGAATTCACCACCGCAAAAATTTTTAGAAACCTTCCAGTACGAGCGGAGTTACAAAGATTTCTCGCCCGCTGCAATTGTATTCTCTCTTCTCTCGTCCCGTCGAAAGCACTGGAAGCTAAGCAGGGAGGGATAACACGTGGAAAGAAAATACGTCACGCGCTCCTCGTGACCTTGAGCACTTTTCCCTTTTTTTCTTCGAATGCGCGGCTTTTCAGTGCGATAGCGCCCACGTGTGGACAAGTCGCGGCCTCCGGCGACGGAACCAGTAACGACCGAGCACGCCATACTCAAACCAGTCAAGGCTGATCCTTGGGCCGTGACGCAGTGATTTTTGAGCCGTAGCGTCATTTGTCGAGAGAATAGAAAGGGACTTTTAGCTGACTTTGAGAATTTATTGCAAGTTCCAGGCCGCGTGCTGCGCTATAATATGGAGTGTTAGTACTGCGGAATGGTGCTACGTACGCATTACGCAAGCACCTTGCGTTACGTGGCATCGCTTTCCATGATAGGGGCTTTAGTGCACGATTATACCCGCGTACGTAACGAACGTGAAGCGTGTTGCGCCATCTGGTAGATCAAAATAGACGTACGTGTGGTTGACAGCCAATTTTAGAGAAACACAAATGTGATAGCCGGATTATGGCCCGATTTCTAGCCACAGTAAGGTTGTAGTACGGTACCGTAGCTGGAGCGATTCCAAGCGGACGGTGGAGTACGATGGCAAGTTGGGCCAGTTGGTTTACGTTCATGTTTGAAATTTTGGTTGAAGCGGGACGAAGCACACACAAGTAGAAGCAGACAGGACAGCGCTTACACTCACAACCGAAGTTTTATTAATCAGAAAACATGTATATAAGCAGATACATGACTCTACGCTCATCTGTGTGTTTCAGTGCGCTTCAACGAAATTTTCAAACATGGTGGAGTACGATTACCAAACATTCGCACTTTCTCATTTGCTGCACAGTGATCTCTCCTCGGCAATGGTGAAATCAAGAATTTTTGGGACCCCTGCTGCCTGGCGTACATGAGTTGGGGAGGACATAGGCACAGTCCGCTAACCACAGGGAGCTGCGTTGCTCGCAGTGCCCCGTCAGAAGTTCGTTGACATATAGAGGCACACAGAAAACAGACGCGCGCACGCGTCCCCCTTCTAAACCGGCAAGAGTACACTTACGCTACGTACGAAAGCACGCATAGCCTGCGTGCGTACGTAGCAGCCACGTACTTAACGCGATACGTGCGCGTTGCGGCCTGCGCATGCGAACTACGCAAAACGTGGCGTCCTTAAGTACGCAACGCCGCCACGTAGAGCCTCGACTACCGATCGGCAACGTTTTCTGGCCATGCTCAAAAAGTGTTGCAGGACCCCTTTAAGTAATCACCGCGCTTTAATTGATAAACAAAAGAAAAAAAACGGAAAGAATACTCAATTCTGCAACCTGCGTCTCACCAGTCCGTTGCCTTTGGAAAGTGACCCTCCGATGCGAGGTGTTCTATAAGACCACTGGTCTTATAGAACACCTCGCATCGGAGGGTCACTGATAATAACTGGTCACCAGTTATTATCAGCTCTGCAGTATTTTACACATGAAGCAAAACAGGGTCAATGATTATTTTTCGTGCTTTCCTAGACAAATGTGATGATAGACACCAGCCTTTGCCGCCTTCCCTGTGAATGTTCAGTTCATGCGCCGAGTTCACTTTAGCGCCAGTCATTAAAAATGCCCACCTGTACATTTATAAAGTAATGTTGTTGCGGCAGTAAAGGACAGCGCAGCGAAAGCAGTATACAGTAATAATAGTCGAGGTTTTACGTCCCAAAACGGCGACATGATCATGAGAGTTGGGGGGGTTCCGGAAATCACGACCGCCTGCGGTTCTTTAACGTTCATATTATCTAAGCACACAGGTCTCTGTAGCATTTTGCCTTCATGGGAATGTGTGGCCACCGCGGCTGGGATTCGATCTCGCGATCTTCGGTCAGCAGTCGAGCACCATAGCCAGTAGCTCATCGCAATATGAGTAATGCGGTAGATGAAGTATTAAATTGCTTTGGGCAAACTTGCTCCAGGCAACGCACATGTCACGCAAAGCACGAACGGTGAGCACAAGCGTCGAAGTATGACATTGGGTGAAATGCGTGAGCTCATTATTCATGACCGCGGCCAGCTGCTTGACTCATAATTCTTTGCAGCGAAGTCATTCGGACTTACATAGGTTCTACAGCATACACCAATACCTGCGTTGCGCCTTCAATCTCATTAAAAGAAAGGTTAACCGCTAGGAAATCGGCGAAATTACAGAAGGTTCCGCTTGTACCTATACCAATACGCATCACTACTTCGCCTCCAGTTTGAAACTGCGGCCTCAAATCACGTGGTTCATAGGCTAGTACAGTCAAAGTACGGCTTCCGGAGAGGCGGAAAGGCGTTCCGCGGCCGCCGGGGCGAAATTGGTGATAAACCGACGTTTCTCGTCGCATGGCTTTCCGCTCGCTTAGGCGACTAGGTGCGTGGATTTTTTGTGAAATTCGCCGCTTTCGGCCCCTTGAAGACCAAATGTGAATGCGCCTTTAAAGGTTTGCTTCTGCTCGCTGAGAGTCACCTCTGGAGCGTTAATCATGACGGTGCCACTTATAGCCCAAACAAAGCCAAGTCGCCGATTTTCAGTAGCCCAAATATAGCCACATAGCCAACTCGCCCAAGTCGACGCCAAAAAATTTTTTTCCGTAGCCCAATTTGGCTATATATAGCCAGACCTGGCAACACTGAACTGTACGTGAAAAACACGGCGTTGTCAAGCGTACACCAATGGACCTTTCCAGAAATCGCAGCGCCGCGCCTTCCCCTGGTGGATCGGCGCTGGGGCATTATGGGAGAGCGGAGCGCCGGGCGGGGGCCAGTGATGCCAACCCTAGGGATTTATCCCTAGATCTAGGGATTGTCTGGGTTTGTCAGGGATTTGGCGTCTTTTTGTTGATTCTAGGGATTTTTTGTAAGGTTCTGGGAACGTTCCAATATTCAGCCTAATGAGAAGTGTTACTGAGTAATGACGCTTCTTCAACTAGAAATGCTATAAAAACGATAATTTTCGCTCTTTGCAGTTTTTCATTTAAAACAGCGGTGGTGTACTGCCGCGCTGAGTGAAGACGATCGCAGTTCTGTGACGCGAGATGATCATATTCTGTATACTGGAGGAAATGAAATTTTGTCGTCGCAAGTGTTGAACATGTGCGCAGTTATCATAATGAGCGCCCTGAGTGATTGCTGCTTTGTGAAACAAAGATAAATTTTGTCTTGTAGTGCATATGAAAAAGCGCCAAGTTCAGGCTCGCCGCGTGCCCACACCGTGCAAATTATTTGTATCGAATTACTTCTGGACCAGGAGACTTGAGAAAGAGAGCGAAAGCAGGACTGACAATTGCACGAGTTGGTGCTGATTCTTTATTATGGAAAGGGCTTGACGGAAAGAGACGAAGAGACTGTTTTAGTCTTTCCGTCCCGTCGTTTGCATAAGAACGAAAATAATGACATTATTTGGCCATATAGTAAGCTGATCGAAAGTACACAAAATGGCTATCAGCGAGTAAAAATATGGCCCCTGTACATCAACTGCAAATCATGCAACGCTGATTGCAAATGTGAAAATTTTTAAATTAACTGCCACCTCACAAGCTCCAAGTACAAGAAAAGAGCTGCTGACTTGCGAATGACTCGAACGATCACATCTATGCCTTCAATCAGTGGGCAAAGTGAACTTGACAAATTTGTCTGTCTCCGTAACAACTTGCGCCATCTCAAAGCCCTTTATGTGCAATTGCCTTTCCGCATCCCATCTCTCTCTCTACTCCACATAAAGTGCAGAAGAAAGGGTTTCAGTGGCTGTTAATATGATGATGTTTACTTGTGATAAGATTCACATGAATAGGCCTCAGAGCAAACTTTCTTTATAGATGTTAAAAAGTGAATTAACCTAAATAGCGACACCAAAAAAGTCAATCTAGGGATTTTTCTTGTAATCTAGGGTATTTTCGGGGGTCGATCTAGGGATAAACCGCTGACTTAGGTTGGCATCACTGGGGCGGGCAGAGCAGACGCCTGCCTTCTCGCTTGCGCCTGCTTTCTTCGCGCGCCGTGAATGGTTTTGGATGGTGTAAGGTGCAGCTGTTGTGAAGAAACGGCTACTTTTGAGCGCTCCGACTTTCATGCACGCAAACTAGACTGTATTGTCCCTTCCAAATAGCCAGAATCGTCACTGAACATGCCGAAGAAGAAGGAAAGCGGTAGACAAACTTGCTCTGTTCTTGGATGAAATAACAGGCGAAAGACACTGAACGTTTCGTTTTATTGCTCGGTGCCATTTCAGGACTTGAATTTTTGTGATGCTGCAGTTAAGTTTGACCTTTGTTAAGATGTTTGTGTTCTCATTCACTGGGATTACGGGGCTGGGATTTTACACTGCCGGGTAACTTCGCGAATTTATTAAAGCGAAAGCCTTAGATGCATCATTAAAAGCTCACAGGATACCCTATGCATTCAGCTAAGACGACTCGAAGGCTAAAGCCATCTTATGTTTCTTCTCAGTCGATGTACTGATCCTACTCCGCCAGTCCATGAGTGTCAGCAGGATTTTGTCTTGGGTGGAAACCCGTCTTCTATCGCGGCTGAGGGACGGGGTGAGCACTAGTGTAGCTTGGGTGTGGGCGAGTGCTGGTGTGGGTTGAGGGGGGACTGGTGCCCCCTTTTGCACCCCCCTGCCGACGCCCATGCCCGCCACCATTCCCACCACCCTTCTTTAGGTGCTTGCTGCACCTAACGAGGTTTTGCACTGCCTCCAAGATCGGCGGCACCTCATCTGCTTTTGCATTGCCTCCGTGATCAGAAAACCTTTGACCAAGCTAGGATGTCATGCGATGATGTGATCATGTCAAGTCACGTGACGACTTAATGGCGTCACATTTTTTTGTGCGATCTTTGACGTCATATATGGTGTCACCACGTGATGACGAATTTTCGCATCACTCGACGCCGCCGACGCGGGACGTCAAGGGGGGGGGCTAGGTGCCCTGGCCCTCTCGAAATTCGGATGGAAAGGGGGGTGTTTTACCGAGGAAAAATAGTAAAAATGGGTGTTTTGCAAGGCTTTGAACAAGTGCCCCCCCCCCCCCCCCGAAAAAAAATTCCTGGCTACGGGCCTGATCGATGGCTTTGGCGTCCCGCGGCGGCGGCGTCAACAAGAGTGATGCAAAAATCGTCACGTTATGGCGTCACGATATGACGTCGTCGTGACATCACAGATCACCAGAATAATGTGTCAGGTCATCATGACGTCGCATGATGACGCCATCACACGATATCGTCGCTATGCACTGCCTTCGCCTTCGTGATCGGCCCACCGATCACGGAGGCAGTCGATACGTCGATCCGCAGCCAAATGCAGGCCCACCGATCATGATCGGTCGGCCTCCGTGATCGGCCCACCGATCATGGAGGTCGAGCAAAACCAGGTAAGTTGCTGAAAGTTTGGAATGCTTCCGCTCGTAGAACCAGTGCAAAACCACGTTACGTGCAGAAAACTTTCGGAGGGGGTCGGGAAGGACCAATACATCGACTGAAGAAAAAGAAGAAGACGGCTTTCGCCTTTAAGTTGCGAATGCATAAGAGACCCTGCGAGTTTTTTATGGCACTCTTACGTAGTGTTTAATTTGCTATTTACTGCTTGGTTATATTCAATCGGATCTGCTTGTTATTCACCATAAATCTAGAGGCCTCACATATTGGCTTTGCGCATCTCATTTTTTGGTTCCCTGTAGAGTGCTAGTTGTTTCATTGTTATCGATACAAAATCGACACTCGAAGCCAGCTTCTTTCACATTGCCAGCTGATGTAAGCTGACCATTGCTTTTAAAACCATGGTCTCACCATTAACAGCCTTGGACAGCAGGACTTGACAGCATGTTTTACGTTGTTTGAAAACAAATACAGGGAAGTCAAATGTGCAAAATATTGTAGCTTCATGTAGCGCGACACTGCGCTCTGATTACGCGATCCCCGCAGCCGACAGCACTCACTTGATGTCCACTCTATGAGCATGTTGGTAGCAGGTTTTTACTACTCTCAGCGTCCCAAGTGCAAAGTTTCTAACACGCAGCATTTGAAACAGGCAATTAGTATCCCAATCTACATAGCGTAGTTGGGCTCGAACCAGTGGCGTAGCCAGGGGGTGGCACACCGGGCACGTGCCCCCCCGAAATTTTTGTTCGCCATGGCGTATATAGCGAAAAATGGCCATTTCAAGGAGGTGCCCTCCCCGAAATCAAGGAGGTGCCCCCTCCCCCGAAAAAAATTTCTGGCTACGCCCCTGGCTCGAACCCATTTATAAGGGTGCCATTTTGACATCGATTATCATGCGCAAAGTGCCGCGGTCCTGCGTATCGCACGGAAGCATATCACGAGCCTCAGGATATGCTTCCACGCGACGAGCGATAGTGCCGTACACAAAGTACTAATAATAAAGCTGTACGGTCATGCTGATAATAAAACAAACGAGGAAACCTTCCCGCTACTTGTAAATACGAAAACGCAGGGACTCGCCGCGAAAGCAGTGTAAAGTTTCAATTCAATGGGCCTTTCCGCGGGTACAGGAGCATTTTCCCGGGTCATTAATAAGTCAAGGATACTGACTGTTTACTATCTATTATCCACGTTGCGTTGGGTTGTGCCTCTTCGGTGAGTGCAGATTGAAGCAAGGTTATCACGCGCGATATTCCTGCAACGACGCGCTAGTACGCACACTCTGGAAACGGGTGAGCGAACGCTTCCGCGAGCAGACGGCACTCGGCCGGCGCTCCGGCTTCCCATAACGCTTTGCGCCGCCGTAGGCGGCGCGGGAATTTCTGGAAAGGTCCATGCGGCCTTGCAAGAGGCGCGGGTCACATGCGTATTGTGTGCGTCGTTTTGTAATAACTGGTGCTCTGCCGGTTATGGGCTTGCCGGTGATCAGTCCTTTGTCATATGACAGTCTGATATGTTATCGAGGTGACCTGTCATTTCACGTTGTCACAAGCCACTGTTGTCTGGATATGAATGCTCGTTTTTGGCTGTAGCAACTGAAGTGTTACGCTGCTAAGCACGCGCATGAAGGTCCTATTCCCCTGCATTGAGGAATAAAGGCAGTTAGGAGAAAGCATTTCGCAATGCTAAAAGAAAGAAAGAAAGAAAGAAAGAAAGAAAGAAAGAAAGAAAGAAAGAAAGAAAGAAAGAAAGAAAGAAAGAAAGAAAGAAAAAGAGAGAAAAGAAAGAAAGATAGTACGCAAGAAGCTCAAACGCCAAGCTTCGCTTGCCCACATTTTCTCGATAGGGCAACGACTCCAGCAATTTTCTTCTCATCTTTCTCCATTCACTTTCTCTCTCTCTCTCTCCTGAGAAACCAATGTGAAAGACGTCCTGACTCATCTGGTTCATTCTGTGAGATCTTGAGATCGACAAATAGGTTCCCGGTGATATATCCTCATGTCCTAAGGCCAAGAGATTAGTGTGGATGTATTCAGTGCAGGGTCTTCATTAGCTCTGATCAGAACTGCATACGCACCTATTCTACCTGCATGGGGATTTCAACATCGCGTCAGTGACTCCGTGATTGTCAGTGGCGCTTTTCGCTTCCCGCACTCCTTTACTACCAATGCAATTGCAACCTCATTCGCTTCTATTATCCAAGCTCGGGCTATTGAGGGACAGATAGTAAATTTTTTTTCGGTTTCTAACTCTGAACACTGCCACTATTTTTTACCTTTTTCTGTGAACCTCGCCGTGTTGATGTATTTCATTAATTTATATATCAAGCGATATTGGTCATTCCATATAACCTCCAATAGCTTCTCATTTAAAGTACTTCGTGGCAGTCGCTTCCGCACGCCACCCTTAATGTCTTGTCCGATTTTTTCTTTCTCCTCCATATTCATACTCTGCTAGGGTAAATGTTTGTTATTTTGCTGATGAGAAGTTTTCTAAAAGAGTTTCTAGTTGTTGTGAAAGCAGGCAATGTTGTGTTATTTAGTTTGAAAACAAGTAGCGTGTACAGCTCGAGTTTCTGTAAATTTCTGAATGATACGCAAGTTATGTTCTAGGGGCAGGCGAACGATGGCTGGTCGGTAGACGGCGCCTGCCGAGAAGGGGGACATTATGAAAAGCAGCTGCCGAGACGGAAGAGATTTAAGGGAGAGAATAGGGGAAGAGAGGAGCGGGGTGCTCGAGGAGATCGGGAAGAGTGGACAGAGGTCGTGCTTGGCGCCGACTCTGATCCAGGGATCGAGAACTGACTGTTGATTTCTGCAGTGTGTTAAGGGCTTGGGAAGGAAACGTCTGGCGTGGATCCAGCCCAGTTGTCATTGCGAGGTCGGTTTAGTGGCCGCCCCGGCCTTTACTTGTAAATAAGTGTCGGCGTGTAAATAAACTGAAGTTTGCCAGGAACTGAGCAACCTGACCAGTCCAGTCCTTCAACGTGTCGTCGTGGTCATCCGAACCATCGGGATCACCTCCATCACTCAATCTTAACTGGCGCAGTCGACAGGATGACGCGGCGGCTTTCTGGAGGACAATGAGACATCCTGCCTTCCTGGTACACGCTCACTCAAAGCAAAAGGCGGTGGAAAAAAAATCACAGCATAGCCACGGCGGGAATGATGATGAGTGGGCGAAGCTCTGGAGGTTCATCGGTAAACCGTGAATCTTCGTCCAGTACATCATCAAAGACGTGACAAACACTGTGTGTATATATACAAGAAATTTTATTTATTCGTAAATGGCAGCTAGACGTGGCTTCCGGTCCCCCTTCATTATAACGGCTTTATGGTCGGTGAAGTGGAGGAATAGGCGTTCTTATATGGCTGCGTAGAGGATTCCTAGAGGGGGAGAGAGGGGGTGAGCGTAGGAGAGGAAGAGATGACGCGCATGCGCTGTGGGGGATGTGGAACGCGGACGCCGCTTTGTAGAGTAGAGGATTCCTAGAGGGAGAGAAAGGGGGTGAGCGTAGGAGAGGAGAGAGAGGGTACGCGCGCGCCACTCCGTAGAGTACAGGATTGCTAGAGGAGAGAAAGGGGGGTGAGTGTTGGAGAGGAGAGAGAGGTGGAGGGGACGCGCATGCTCTGGAGGGGTGTAGGACGCGGGCGCCGCTCCGTACAGTAGAGGATTCCTAGAGAAGAGAAAGGGGGCGAGCGTTGGAGAGGAGAGAGAGGGGGAGGGGACGCGCATGCGCTGTGGGGTTGTGGGACGCGGGAAGGAGGGATGGACTAAGCCCCCCCGCAAGCACATCCGACCAAGATCAAGGAATGAAGTCGACCTGGGCGACAGACACCACCTGCCCTAGCCATTGCTAAGGTGCCCCCTCTATGCTCTCGGCCATGACTCTAGTGACTGTAGTGGTGGTTGACGGCCTTGTTGTACTACAGTGTTCTGCTTGACATAGATGGCCACACTGCCCACGGTGTGGCCATCTATGTCGCTCGCTTCATTCCTACGTATCTATATCGCTCGCTCCATTCCTACGCATTGGAATGGAGCGAGCGCCGCAGTGCCATCGCCATCTAGTGAGCACTCCGAATACTAGAGGTGGCTACGACGCACAACGCGGGACTAACCCATGCCCTAAGGGAGCTTCGCCCCTAAAAACCGATCAGAAGACATCGGAACAGTGGTGCAAGATATTCAATTTGAGAAACCCGAACTCGGCACGACACCGACTGTGACAATCGGCTGAGCCAGGTCGAGTTCGACGGCTTCCTCTCCTCGGACATCGGCCCCTCACCCAGAGCGACTGGCGACTGCTGGAGCTACGGCGATCGTGAGAGCCGGCACGCGACCGGCTGCCGTCACACCTAACAAGGCATAGACTGAACGGTGCGGATACATCCAAGTAGCGCGACAAAAAGGCTCCCACAATCCACTGATTGGAGCTTCTACCCGGAGGCAGTGTGGCGACGCTTCTACGTACAGTGAAGCACAGGTGGGTCTCTGTTCTGTTTTCTCCGGGAGCATCATGGCGACTATGGTGACGAGAAGTCAGAGGGCAGAGGGGACTTGTGAGAACCAGGAGTTAGATCGCCATGAGGCATCAGCAGATACTGATAGTGCAAGTCTGCGTGTTATAGAAAGCGCCGATCCAGCTGTTCAAGTTCGTGTAAAGGAACTAGAAGTAGAGGCTTTAAAGCTCCAAATTGAGCTGCAAAAATTGAAGCTTCAATCTCAGACAAGCGATGAGGTGGGGCGGAAGAAGAAGAAGGGAGAGCTGTTGGATATTTCACCTGGAGGACACGTTTTCTTTTCGCTCCTGTTTTTCTTTTTTTTCAACTGCGCGCCTTCGCGCGTGCAGTTCACCACCCTCTTCTCTTCTACCGCGACAACCACTTACCGAAGAAGAAAAAGAAGAAACATTTATTCATACTAAGGCTTTGAATGGTTATGGTGGGTGGTGCCCCTCTTCCAGGGCCCCACTGGCTACAGCGGCTCGCCGGGCCTGATCAAGGGTCGCCAGTTGGCTTCCCATTTCCAGTTCCGCGAGTCGCGCCTCCCACGACCAATTCAGGGGAGTGTTGTTCACCAGAGGCGAGATGGCAGCCTCCGGACGTTGTGTGCACTGATATGTAATGTGTTCCAATGTCGGTGTTGCTTCGCACCACGGACATTTGTTGCTGTATCTGTGAGGGTACATTCTGTGTAACCTGTGTAAATGTGGGAAAGTGTTTGTTTGCAGGCGACGCCAGTCCCCGTGCTTGTCTCCTGTTTAGGTTAGGATGAGGGGGAGCTTTAGTTCGCCTACCTAGTCTTTGAAATTCGAGGATTTCTCTTGGCGCGCCAGGTGTCGAAGTGTCCTCCCGGGTGGTGTGGTCCGCGACTCGGCCTGTCATGCCTCGAGCCAAACGGTCCGCCCGTTCGTTCCCCCTCAACTAGAGCTGTGCGCCGCCGCGCCGCGCCGCCGCCGCCGCCTGTTTTTGCTCACGCCGCTCGCGCCGCCGCCGGAGTCTCGAGAATGACCACGCCGCCGCCGCCGCCGAACCAGAACTGCGGCGCGCCGCCGTTAGTCCTTTATTTTATTCCTAACGGAGAATCCGGACATAAAATGCATCACGTCACCGGGGTAGCTCTTCTCGATGCGTCCATGTAATTGACTCCATTTCAGCCGCCGCTGATTGGTGGGAACTCGGCCAGCAGCGTGTTCTCTCTTTCGGTTCTTACTCTTCAACGTAAGAACCGAAAGTTTTCACAACTCTCGACTCAAATTAAAGGAACGGAACGCGCATCAACCACAGAGGGGAAAAATAGGAGAGTGCACGCGTAGCATCTATAAGCAAATCTCTTCTGAAGCCGCTATGTCCTATGGCTCGTGTCAGAATATTCTCCATGCCTTTCCCCTTTTCTTGGTGAGCTCATGGAAAAAAAAAAAACTAAAATTCACGAGAGCGCGCGCCTAGCGTACACAAACCAACCTTCTTTGACGCCGCTCCCCCTCGTGCTCTAAGCTCTAGTCACAGTTCCCAGCATGCTCCTGTTCCATTTTTTATGGCTGGGGAATTACTCTCAGTGTGTCCCCCCTAGTGGACTGTCCATTTCGGCCACAGCTGATTGGCCGGAGTTCGGCGACCGGCGCGCTCCCTGTTTCTGGGTCTTCTTCCGCGACGTCATTTTGATGTCACGAAACTTTCACAACTCTCGACTCTAATGAAAGGGACGGAGTGCGCTTCAACGCAACGTACGCAGCGCTCAGTCATCCGCTTTTGGGCGTACATCACGGAGGCCGAGTATAAATTCTGATCGCGTAAGCCATCGAATTAGGTTGAATGCGGCCGCCCGTCTAACACACCTGTGAAGGTCGGTACGCATTCCCTGCATTGTTCTCAAACATCTGGGACACATTCATATGCAAGTTCAGACTCCACAAGTTCCTATTTCCGTAAATTTCGTCCACTTTTTACGGTTGGAACGCTGCCGGGTTCGGTGCATCGACGTGGTCAGGAGCAAATATCACGGTTCACCGCTTTTTCGAGCAACTGAAGGCGCTGTGCCGAAATGGACTGTGGACATCTCCTTTAGATGGACACAAAGAGAATAGCTACCCGGAAGGTGTCGTATCTTTCTCTCCTCCAGAAGTCTCAACAGTATTGCCTGACCTCAACGTTGCCGCGTCCTCCAGCCTTAAAGAGCGACGACAGAACTCGCTTGATAGCACAATCGTGGAGCTTTACACCTACTACATTGTGCATAGATAAATAATATAGACGAGTAATATATATCGATGGGTTAATGCATTTTCTCCTTTCATTTTTACTCGAGTAAGCCAATAAATGAATAGAGAAGTAAAGGCAACGAAAAAACTTTGAATAACCGATTGCCGAGCTAGTTGGTGACTATTCATGTCAAAACGACACGACGTGAAAACACTGACACCCACCAGTTATCCCTCCCGTGGACCATCACGCGCAACTGACTGATGGGTATTGCCTCTTGCCTGGCAATGCGCAGATAAGTATTTTAAGTGCGGAGCACTTTAGGGGCCCGGGCTGTCATATACTGTCATTGTATGCTGTCGTAGCTTTGCGAAACACAGGCAAAACCATATATAGCATAGCCATCTGTAGCATATTGAGCGCGCGCTCGCGCCAAGAAGTCTTCTCCCTTTTGTTCTTCGAGCGCCTTGACGATATTAAGTGCGGAGCACTTTAGCGGTCCCGGCTCTCGTATGCTGTCGTCGCTTGGCGTAACACAGGCTAACACGTAAAAAAAGAAAAAAAAAAGAGAAAGCGAGCAAGAAATAGAAAGAGAAAATAGGAACAAAAATAGAAAGAGCAAGAAAGGCAAAGAAAAAAATAGATAAAGAGTGAGGGAGAAATTAATAGAAATAAAGACAGAAAAAAAAACGGAAACAGAGAAAAAGAAAGAAAGCGAAGAGGAAACAAAGAAAATTGAGGAGAAACAAAGATGGCTGTCCAGCTCCGCACTTCCCTTAGGTTTGGCACCACTAGTGTGAAGCTGCCTTAATATCTTTTTTTTGTCTACCTTCTTTTCCGCCGCTTTACAATTTTTTAGTTAGCGGCGTTTGCGGTGTCTTGACTACTCTCTT